>JACXGJ010001247.1:0-89517 GCA_016801105.1 Esox niger
TCATTGCATTAACACGTTTTACATGCGTTCCTATGTTGGGGTATGTATGTAGCTGACTTGTTTGTTGGATAAATAAGATTAGCTATTTTTCTTCGAGTTTCCGATAGCTAACTGAATTGACAAATTGAACTCAAGTTATTGCACTGAATTGCTTTGGATGTTCTTAACTGTATATTGTCAACATATTTTAATACCAGCCTATTTTCACAAAATGCCAGCGCTTCTTCAGCGCTAGCTTAGCCACTTTCACTTGTTATTTACGTTACTAACATTAAGATTCCTATTTTTATAATACAGCAAACCATGGCGAAGAATAAACAAAAAGGCAAAAAGCAGATGAATGTTTTCCGAGTGACCAACAAACAAGCCAAAAAGAATACAGCTAAACCTGTCACTTCAACTCTCAAACACGTAAGTGCAAACCAGTGGCTACATAAATAGTCATCTAATGTCAACTACTGTAAATAACCTATACAGTCGTGTGAAAAGTTCATATGGATATGTTATCTTCATTTAATACACAATATTTACAGAAAAGGGTAATCTAAAATAATAAATGCCACAAAAGATTATTCTCCAGTAACTGGTGTTGCCCCTTCTGCCAGAAATAATAGCATGTAGCTGTTTCTTGTTACATTCTCAGTCTTTTACGTTGACCTGGAGAAATCTTTGCCCACATTTAACAGTACTGCTTCAGCTGAGTCTTGTTGAAGGGCTTTCAGAAAGGCTCCTGTATAGCTCAGTTGGTAGAGCATGTTGCATGCAACATCAGAGGTTGTGAGTTTGATTCCCACAAGGGACCAGGTGGAAAATATATGCACTCAGTACAATTGGTATGCACTGTGGATAAAGATGTCAGCTGAATGATTGAAATATAATATATCAGGTAAAATGTACTCTATAAACTGTCACTGGTCTTGACTTTTCTCCATTTGAAAAATTATCCACCGGACAGTGGAATTATGTATTTCAGATTGCTTGGAAATAACTTTGTAACCCATCCCAGGCTCATGGGCACCAGTAATCTTTCTTCTGAGAGTCTTGGATATGTGTGTTGATGTTGGCGTAATGTGTTACCTGTATGGGTTAAGTTTAAGACCCAGTTTTCTATCTTTATGGAAGGCTGGACTCTCCCAAGTTACTCTAGTTATTTTTTCAAATCATTTGCACCCGTGTATGTGCACCTGATTCTAATGTCACCATTTTTATATGATGGTAAAGGTAGGGTGTGCACCAGGAAGGGGATGTACAGTGGTGTGAAAAAGTGTTGGCCCTCTTGATTTCTTATTTGTTTGCATGTATGTCACATTGAACTGTTTCAGATCATCAAACAAATTCAAATTTTAGTAAAAGATAATACAAGTAAACACAAAATGCAGTTTTGAAATGAAGGTTGTCATTATTAATGGAAAACAATCCAAACCCACATGACCCTGTGTGAAAAAGTGATTGCCCCCTACAACCTAATAACTGGTTGGGCCACCCTTAGCAGCAACAACTGCAATCAAGCGATTTGCGATAACTTGCAGTGAGTCTTTTACAGTGCTGTGGGGGAATTTTTGCCCACTGATTTCAAAAGGATTCAGGTCAGGAGTTTGACTAGGCCCCTCCGAAGTCTTCATGTTGTTTTTCTTCAGCCATTCAGAGGTGGACTTGCTGATGCGTTTTGGATCATTGTCCTGCTGCAGAATCCAAGTTCGCTTCAGCTTGAGGTCACAAACAGATGGCCGGATATTCTCCTTAAGGATTTTTTTGGTAGACTGAATTCATGATTCCATTTACCACAGCAAGTCTTCCAGGTTCTGAAGTAGCAAAACAGGCCCAAAGCATTACCACCACTATATTTTACTATTGGTATGATGTTATTTTTCTGAAATGCAGTGTTCCTTTTACACCAGATGTAATGGGGGACACCTTCCAAATTGTTCAACTTTTGTCTCATCAGTCCACAGAGTATTTTCCCAAAGGTCTTGGGGATCATCAAGAAGTTTTCTGGCAAAACAGACAAGCCTTAATGTTCTTTATGCTCAGCGGTGGTTTCCGTCTTAGAACTCTGCCAGGCAGGCCAATTATGCACAGTCTCTTTCTCATGGTGGAGTCATGAACACCGACCTTAACTGAGGCAAGTGAGCCTGCAGCTCTGTGGATGTTGTTGTGTTGCTTTTTGTGACCTGTTGGATGAGTGCCATTCACACAGGGCCATATGGGTTTAGATTTTGTTTTCCCTTAATAAGACAACTTTCATTTCAAAACTGTATTTTGTGTCCAATTTTCTTTGACTAATATTTACATTTGTTTAATGATCTGAAATATTTTAGTGTGACAACCATGCTAACAAATAAGAAAACAGAAACCACTGTACTATTGAAAATTGCTCTGCTAATAATTCTTAACACCAGTCTTTTATTTATATATTTGTATATATTCGACCCATTTTATTTGGAAAAAATATAATTTGGTACAGTTCAGCCTGAGCAGGGACATCACTAGAGATTGATGGATGGGGGGCCTCTGCTAAGTCCAGGCTGTTTTTGGCTGGATTTCACTACTTGCACATTTTGGATCCTAGAATCATTTCTGTATCATCTATTATGATGCATTTTGGTGATCACAACCCCCTTGGTTACAACCCCCCCCCACATAAAAAACAGACTTTTGGGACTCTTTTGAAACCTCATCTCTTAGAATGGCTAAAAAAAAGTTTTACGATACACATTTCTGCAATAGGTTATGCTAATTTATTTTTGAAATAGTTATGAAGTTTTGTATGACTGTTTCTGATATTTCCATGCCTTTATTGTCATATTACAGTGTTTTAGGCTGAAATAAATGCATAAAATAAATAAAAGAAGGTCATAAATATAGGCACCCCAATAAAAGTCAGTTACTCAACCTAGTAATAAAAATTTATTAGAAATATAATACATTCCTCCGGTTATACCGCAATACACTTTACGGCCACTAGATGGAAGCGCAAGATCGGTATTGCAGTTGGGACTTGATATTATTTGTAATATCTATCAAGTGACCAACTTTTTCCCAAAAAAACAAATAACATCCCCATAATATGTTGACAGAAGAATTATTTTACATAATTATTCTATATACAAACAATGCTGTACGATACCATTATTCATAAATAGCGATGTACTTACTTCATAAGTTTATGGTTCACGACTCTGAGCTGTTGAAGCTGTCTGGCCATTACGCATACGCATTGCATCAGATACTGTTTCCATACAAATTATAATTCTCAATACTCTTGCCCGTTCAAATCTAGTCTAAAAGTTGATCTATAATGTCCTTTTTCGGAATGAATGCGATACAAGAATGAACGCTAAGCAAGTCTCTGTTGATACTCCATTGTCTGCAGTTGGGTAAGGAGTGGCCACTTGTAAAGGAGCTCGTGTCATAGCCCCTGTGATTCCCCGGGGAAAGCTAATCTGAATTGCTATTGGATGCCAGGCGTGAGATGTCCTAGCAATAACGTTGTTTGCAATTGGTCAACAAAGATTAGATTTCTAAACAGCAGATGCACTAAGCTCCATTACATGAAGTGCATAATGGCCACAGTTTTAGGTGCATCTTTGTGGCAAAATGTATAGCTGTCTCATAGTTTTGTTAAATAATGATCTAATATGACTTACCCAAAAATATATTATCAAATAAAGAAATTTAAGTCCACTCCGTCCCAATCCATCCAACACCAACAAAAGGCACAAAAATGTCTGTACTACAGTTGTGCTCAATATTTTCAATTCCCTTGGAGAACTGGTAATATATATACAATTTGTAATGAAAACATGAGTGATCAGGCAAAACACATGTCTTTTATTTCCTATGGTATTCACATTCAACTATAAGAGAATGGCACAATCAACAACAAAGAAAAAAAAAACTGACCCCTGTTCAAAAGTCTTTATACCCTTAGTTCTTAGTTCTGTTTATTGCCCCCTTGAGAATCACTGGCAACCTGCAGTCTGTTGTCTATGAGGCCCTGAATTCTTGCAGGAGGTATACAGTCAAGATATGTGTATGAATAGTCTACATAGGCCTTAAGCATGGTGGCACATAGGCTACAGCCTATTCGTAGAAATAAAATTGATATAGTTGATAAAATCAGTTTTACAAATATCGTTCCATCTCTTCCAGACACCTGTCTTGCAGTGGCATTTTAAGTTTATTTTTTATGCGAGGAGGCTCAGGCATTGGCGGTTCAATATATCAATCGAATAAAGACCCAACATCCGACTCATCGATTTCAGGATTTATTTATGATTCTCCATCTGACTCGATCTCATCTAAATCTTGCAGCATCTGCAATGCTGTCAGGGCGTCAAATCGTTGGGTTTGGTTTGCCGTTGTGAATTAAACACAGTTAATTTTGTCGGAGATCTCTGACTTCAGTTTATATTTAATTTTTCAGTAAAATTATCAGAGAAAATTCAGAGAGACGCGATCATGTGTATGTGTGTTTTAGTTTCTCCTATTCTCCTTAAATAAAAACAGTAACTTGCTAAATTAAATCCTTGGTGTTTCCTTTAGAGAATAATTATTTAACCTAATATTTTTATAACATCTAAATCTTCAATAAAATAAGCAGAGAAAATTCAGAGAAAGACGATTGAATGTGTGTGCGAAGTAAAAACAGTATATTGTAATATTGTGTTGAATTGGTGACTGTTGACAGCTAAATAAAATCCTTGGTTTTTCGTTTAGTGAATACTTTTTAAGCATAATACCTTTCTAGATTTACATTTTAAATGTACATTTGATGAATTAGCCTACACAGTAAGCTGAATCTCCTATTGAAAATCTGTAACGTATGATAAGAAGCCTAAATTGTTTGTATTATTTTTCAATAAAAGCTTAATTAAGTTTTTGAATGGTCATAGAGAACTTGTATTTCATTTGTAAATTATATAGTCCCCTGACTTCTGGTTGCATTAAGAGTCTCTAAATCGTTTTCTGTTGGTCAGTTTAGAGTTCTGACAACAGAACACTGTAATATATGCATACTTAGGAGAAGTCATGGAAGGTGGAGGGTGTAGCTTTCAAAATTGTCTTTTTATTTTAATTACAAACTCAAAACACCAATTGGCGTAGGCATTTGGCGGTTCTAGTGTTAAAGGGAGCACTCCTAATCTCAGTTTGTTACCTGTATAAAAGACACCTGTCCACAGAAGCAATCCATCAGCTTCCAAAGTCTCCTCCATGGCCAAGACCAAATAGTTGTCCAATGATGTCAGGGACAAGATTGTAGACCTACCCAAGGCTGGAGTTGGCTACAAGATCATCGCCAAGCAGCTTGGTGAGATGGTGAGAACAGTGTGCGATTATTCGCAAATGGAAGCAACACAAAAGAACTGTCAATCTCCCTCGGGCTCCATGCTAGATCTCATCTCGTGGAGTTGCAATGATCATGAGAAGGGTGAGGAATCAGCCCAGCACTACACAGGAGGATCTCAAGGCAGCTGGGACCATAGTCACCAAGAAAATAATTGGTAACACTACACCGTGAAGGACTGACATTCTGCAGTGCCCGCAATGCCCCCCTGCTCAAGAAACAACATGTACAGCCCCATGTGAAGTTTTCCAGTGAACATCTGAATGATACAGAGAACTGGGTGGAAGTGTTGTGGTCAGATGAGACCAAAATCGAGCTCTTCGGCATCAACTCATCTCGCTGTGTTTGGAGGAGGCGGAAGAATGCTGCCTATTACCCCAAGAACATCATCCCCATTGTCAAAAATGGAGGTGGAAACATGCTTTGGGGGTGTTTATCTTACTAAGGGGACAGGACAACTTCACTGCATGAAAGGGACAATGGACGGGGCCATGTACCATCAAATCTCAGGTGAGAACCTAGCTGCCCATTCCTTTTCGCAAAATGCCACCAGGTCATGCAAAGTCTTTGGTTGTCTAGAATGAACATCACGTTTGAGATATTCCCAAAGTGGCTCGACGATATTAAGTTAATGAGACCTTGATGGCCACTTCAGAACCTTCACCATTTTCTGCTGTAACTAGTGGAGGGTCAACTTGACCTTGTGCTTAAGTTCATTGTTGTGCTGGAAATTCTAAGAACATTTCCTGCAGAAGAATGCAAATTGTCTGCCAATTTTCTGATTACATGCTGTATTCATCTTTCCATATATTTTCACAAAATTCCCTGTGCCTTTAAAGGTCACACACTCCCAAAACATCAGTGAGCCACCACCGTGCTTTACAGTGGGGATGGTATTCTTTTCACTATAGGCCTTGTTGACCCCTCCAAACATTATTTTAAATTAGTGTGCCAGAAGCTGTGAGGCATGTCAAGGTGTTGTCAGGCATATTGTAACTAGGATTTTTCATGGCATTGGCACAGAAATTGCTTCTTTCTGGCAGCTCGACCATACAGCTAATTTTTGTTCCAGTATCATCATATTGTGGTTCTTGAAACAACAAATTTTTTTTCCAGAGCAGCCTTTATTTCTCCTGAGGTAACCTGCCGGGTTTTCTTTGTATCCCGAACAATTCTTCTGGTAGTTTTTGCTGAAATCTTTCTTGTTCTACCTGACCTTAGCTTGGTATCAGGAGATCCCCAAATTTTCCACTTCTTAATGAGTGATTGAACTGTACTGACTGGCATTTGCTTTGCCAGGTTTTTGATATATTTTCACATACTTTTCCATCTTTCATAAGATCCATTATCTTGTTATGCAGGTATTTTGACATTTCTTTTCTGCTCTCCATGGCTCAGTGTCTAGCTTGCTCAGTGCATCCCCGTGAGAGCTAACAAACTCATTGACTATTTTTACATAGCTACTAACTGCAATTAGGCAGTTGTAGGAAATTCACTTTTAATTGCCATTTTCTCCTGTGTGTCACCTTGTTTGTCAGTAACAAGGCCAAACATTTAAGGGTAGGTACCCTTTTGATCAGGGCCATTTGGGTGATTTCTATTATCATTATGATTTAAAAAGGAGCCAAACAACTAAGTGATAATAGGAAACAATTTATTATCACAGTTCCTGCCCGGGTATGCAAACTAATGAACACAACTGTAATGTTTTTGGGGACAGTAGCCAGCATACCCTAATCAAGCTGTCCTTTTCTTCACCAGTCATCTTCAGAAGGAGTTGGTGAGACCGATGAAATGTTAACAAATGTTAACAAATGTTATGTGGCTTGGATGTTGTTTAGGCATAATTAAGTTTTATTGAAATATTTTGACATGGTTGGGTGTAAAAGAAAACTAGGATCCACTTGTTTTTCCAATGTTACTCATCTCTGTGATATCATGACCGGTTAGGTCCTACATGCAACGTTTTTATATCATTGATAGTTAACTGTGATAGCTGCATAATCCTCAAAAAAAAAAAAAAAATCTATACAACCCTATCTGCAAATCGACCCACCCTGGCCCATAAAAAAGTGCCCAATTCTGGGGGAAACCTATCCATCTGGCACAACTGCCAATATGAAAAAGGTTTCCTTCTACTGTTACATTCACTGCAGTATTTCAGTAGCATCTAGCTGCCGCCCTGTAGCCTTGGCTAGATCAAACATGGCTGGCTAAAACTCCTACTTGCGTTTCATCACTACCGTTTTGTCATTTCCTGACCCACTCCGCGCCATTTCACTGTTGCCGTTTGAGTAACCTTAGTAAAGTTTTGACAATACCACCGTTGTTTACTTCCATTTCATAATTTCCCTTACATCTATCTCTTGCTAAAACTAGCTTGTTAAAAGCATTATACATATAGCAACACGATTAAGCAAATTATAATAGAAATTGCGATACCCATACCAATTTACATGATTTTCTGTTCCAAAAAATGTTGAATCTGATGCACTTTACGCAAGGCAACGGGCACGCATTGTACCTCCGTTATAGTTTTTCTTGCAGGTGCTGTAGGTGTTTTGGAAATTACTTAAATACATTACCTGGACTCTTTTTCGATTGTCCAATTTTCGATGTTAGTTGGAGTTAACATGCTAGCGAAGATGCTTCAAGCTAACGAATGGCACCAATATATTGTCCCATACACAATAGCATGGTTATTCTAAGTATGCTATGTCTATTTTTAAGTGAGATTATCTATGCTATTTACACCCATGTTTGAAAATATCAAATCAACAGCAAATGTAATATTTGTCCAAAAAAAACACCCAAATCATGCAGCCCAACTTACACAATACAACTAAAAACAGGACATGTGAAAAGACTTCCACAAAGTCTTCTAAAATAGCACTCTTCAAATGGTACATACATTTCTTCCCTTACAGCCCAGGGCATCATTTTGAGGTTCACCACACCTAAATCAAGAACAGCGGATTACAATCAGCATGCTCGTATTTACAATACTAGCGTAGTACACAAAACAGGTGAAATGGAGACAGTTTACTTTTATCAATCAACTGTGATCTAACATTATGCTGTACCTCTGCCGCCCTGATTACAAGTGAATACTTTTCATTCCTAACTTTTATTAAAAAAATTATAAACTTTTTTATAGTACTTAACAGTATAGTATGATCAGTGTTGATGGGTACCTAAAAGTCTAATTGTTTTTCTAGCTACTTAAAAATTCTCTCCAGCCATCCAAAGTGGGCCGGCTTTTTAAACTCCTGAGTGCTCACCATATCCCTAAAGGAATTGCTAGTTACCTGGTGGTGAACTGAACATAATGTGGATAAGAATTTAGTCACAATAAGTTATGCACTGCAATGGTAATTCCATCAATTAGAACTCTAAATAGGATGTTCAGAGACAAAATTGTCTTGGCACAATTAGTTTATTTTCAAATAGAGAGAAGCCCTAAAGATTAAAGAATAAACCGTGGGACATCTCTAGAGTAACACGGAACAATCCTCAGAACCATACACTAAAAGGGGTATGTTAAGACTGCTTAATTATTTTCTAAGATTTTCTTTCCTTTTTCCTACCTAAGTAGCGGGAAATTCAAGAAATTCCATGACAACACTACTTATCATGTTTGATTGTTATAAACTGGTTAATATCTGTAGTAACTCAATTATAGTTTGAAGACTATGAGCACACAGTTGTCCATGGAGACACTTATATGTTTATATATTCTAAAAACATCACTTCGATTCAATCATAAACATCAGGATTTTTTTCTGAATAACTCTATGGCCTCAATGAAGTAAAATGCCATTCATTACTAGTTCCCTAGTGACAATCCCATGATTAAGAGTATTTTTTTGGGATAATATTTTTTTAAGTGTGAAATCGCCACTGCAATGATTTTGCTCAAAGCTAACGTAAGCCTGTAACTGCCTACACAATTTTTTTTATAAACAATGTGTAGCTGCAGTTCTATGGGTATATACAGCTCAATTTTTTGGGGGGACCACTGCACCTTTTTCTTTACTTACAATATAGTTGAGAAGAAAGGTTTTGAGTGAGGAACAGAAGGGTTAAAATTAAGAGACCGCTGCAAATTGAAAGCTTCTTCCTCAGTCAAAACTTTCCTTTTCAACTTATTTGGAAAGGAAAGAATAATGTGCAGTGGTCTAAATTTTTTATGGAGCTGCAGTAGCAAACCTGAAACAAAGGCCAGATTTGCAAGTGACCTGAGAGTACTGTACCTTGAAAATAAACTTTTTTACTACCTAGCTATCGATTGACCGATAGAAAAGGTGTTTTTGAATGCTGTCTTATTCAATAAATTATCTAAAGTTTAATAATTTTCTTACCGGTGTCATCTGCGAGGTTTCTGCATAAATGAAATGACAAAACCGAAGTGACAATATGGAAGTATGAGTTTCAGCCAGCCGGGTCTTCAGGTCTGCAGCTGGATGCATCCAGTATTTCGCTGGTAGGCTATGTAGTGTGTGAGCACAAAACTATGTTTGACCATGCTGACCCAGAGGCAGTGCTAGATTTTGGGAAGGCAGCCACCTTTTAAGTTTTATATGTAGGAAAATCCCTGCATGTTGTCAGGTCTGTCGTGCAAGTTGCATCTCACGAATGGCAACTTCCCTAAAATAATTTCCATACATGATTTTTTAAATAAAAAATTATAAGTTTAACCTCAATACATTTTCATAAATAATGGTGGTGGGCTAACTGAAAAATATCATTGTTTTCCAGTGCATTTACATTTTGAATTTCATTTAGATGATTTAGTTTTCCGAAACCGAAATGGACGATAATGGGGAGACATTAACTACTATTTACAGAAGGGAGTTCGCTTCAGATGAGCAAGTTATGTTTAAAGTATCAAACTCAACTGAACATGCTGCCAAATGAATACGAATCTATACAGTTTCAATCCAATTTGTAAGAGGTTTGATGCGATGGAACAGTTGATGAAAAAAAATAAGTCACAGAGAAAATATATTGATTGATATATTGATTTATTTAGGAGGGGCTAATTTATATTTTAGGGGGGATAAAGTCTGAATGGCCCTGGGGGCTAGGCCTAGCAACGTCCCTGCTGCCGAGTATTTGAATTGTTATTTAGCAAATTTTTAAGGCAGATTTCCAATTACTTTGGTTGTCACTGTCCTCATCTCACTATAATATGGTTGCCAACTTCCCGGTCTTGTATGTAATAGTACTACACAGTTGCTGATGTGTTTTTGTTATTGTTGTACACAGATAACTAAAGGGAAGAAAGAGGAGATGGAGAGCCTGAATAAAATATTTACAGAAGTCCAAAGGGATGTAAATAGTTTTTCGAAATGCACAGCTCCAAAGACCAAACAGCCAACACAGGTGAGGTTAAAATGAGTATAAATGGATAATTTGACAGTGTTCTTAGTATACTCCTGCAGTTGGTTGTCTTATTCCCTTTCATATTTGTTTTGCTCTTCTTTGTCAGGTTGTCTGTAAAGCACCAAAGGAACCTGCAGATGTGGACAATGCTGCCCAGATGTTCTCTCAGCTGTAGTCCAATATGGGAACATGAAATATAACCATGATTAATATACGGACAGTCCATACTGCCTCATGAACATGAAATAGACCTTGAATAACAGCAAATGTAAGACTAATATGGTAAATATGTAAACCGAGTTTAATTAAAAGATGAGTGCAATAGATATGAGGAATGGAAGATTTCTGTTCCGATTGGGATGCATCTGTCAGTTGCTGTTTATGAATTCTTGTATTTATCTCCTTTCACAAGACTGTCCTGCCAATGCTATGTTCTGTTTTCAACAGCACACAGTATTTTTTTGTTTTTTCATATTTGGTTTATTGTAACCATTATTAAAGTATGTGTAATACAAAATATTATTGTGTAATTTATTGTAAGCTATGTGGGTGAATCTGTATGTAAATTGCTAATTCTTTACCCTTTTGCAGACGTATAGCTCAGTGCAACTTGCTGTATGTCTAGTTGTCAGTATGCTGGACACATCCAGCTGTAACCAGTTGACATCAGAGGTCATGCTTTACTGATGTGCTGCTGATTGCCTGTCTGTCTGGATCCAGCCTCCGCTTCGGAGCCTTTATTTAGTCGATAAGCATGGGGCTGTCAAAAGACAAGTGTCAAATGCAGCAAACGCGATTAATTTAGCTTTTTACAGCTTGTAACATGCATTTGTCTGTAAGCTGTTTTTCTGGAGATAGTTATTGGTGAATAGATATGTAAACAGTACTGTAAATTGCCCTGGGTAATAGTCTTTAAAGTTATTTTGATATTACTTTAAATCCTTTGGTCACTGCCCTCAATAATATTTTCAAGATTACAAACTCAGTAATTGGGCTCAGTTAGGGTAATCTGACAGATGCTGCATTGTGAAACAGCCTGACCTTGTGGCAGGTACATCCTTCTGAGACCATAATTGCACATATACTGAGACCACTGCACCTTTTTCTTTTCTTTCCAAAAAATGTATAAAGGAAAGTTTAGTGTGAGGAAGAGAAGGGTTCAATTTGCAGTGGTCTCTTAATTTTAATGGAGACAATATGCTGTGTCACTCGGGCACACATATATCTTCTTACAGAACATTTATGAAGGGATACCCCTCCAGCCACAATATAAGGAAATGTGAGTTCTATCTACACTTGACTGGAGAGATGTACATGGCATGACCTTTTAAAAAAAGCATTATTTTAAGCATAACATTTTGCTCAAATTGCTTCCTTTTGACATGAACAAAAACCTGAATTCTGCAGCAGAAAGGTGTTGAAAATGTTGTATAGCAGAGGTAAAGGGCACCTGGTGAATTTTAGATTTGACTTGATAAAATGCATTCTAAATAGTTTTTGAGGTGTGCTTGAATTCAGAATTCAAGCTTGTTCTGTGATTTTGGTATTGCCACTTGGGATTATATCTTAACTGTAGATTGCCATGTGGTGCGGAAGTTTGAGATTTGTGTTGCCTGTCAGTGGGTGGGATATATTAGGCAGCAAGTGAACATTCTGTACTCAATGTTGATATGTTATAAGCAGGAAAAATGGGCAGGCGTAAGAATCTGAGCGAATTTGACAAGGGCCAAATTGTGAAGGCTAAACGACTGGGTCTGGGCATCTCCAAAACTGCAGCCCTTGTGGGCTATTGCCAGTCTGCAGTGGTCAGTACTTATCAAAGTTGGTTCATCACGGTGAAACTGACAGGGTCATGGGCGGCCAAGGCTCATTAAAACTAAAACCCTCCAGGGTCCGTGGTGATTTCAGATGGATTTCACCACTTGGACATTTTGGATCCTAGATTTATTTCTGTTACAGAAATAATTTATTATGATGTATCCTGGTGATCACAATGCTCTTGGCTACAATAAAAACAGACTTCTGGGACACTATTTAGAAACCTCATGTGTTGGAATGCCAAAAAACATGTTTACAAAACACATTTCTGCGATACAGTATGATAATATTTAATTGAAATACTTATTGAAATTTCCATGCCTTTATTATCTTATTACATGCTTTACATTACATGCTTTAAACAGAAACAAATGAATAAAACAAATAATAGAAGGTCAAACATATAGGCATCCCCATAAAAGTTATTCTACCAAGTAATAAAACATAAAATTAGGAAGAAAGTAAATCACTTGTTTTGGGTGTAATACACCAAACAGCTTGAGATTGGTAGTGCAGCGTGGAGTTGTATTATTTATAAAATCAGAAAAATTACCAACTTCTTTCCAAAAACCCGAGAAGATCCTCTTACCGTGTTGACAGAAGAACATTATTAGATCATTTTTATTATACAAACGATGTAATAGGCGTGTCACCCATCCAGTCAGACAGAGGACACGATGGGTAATCTGTCTGAGCTGGATGGCCATTGTGTGTTGCCTGGTGGAAAGTGTTACTGAACAGAATAACCTTCCTCATCCTCTTAATTACGTTAAATTATGTTCTAATTGTTTTAGATGAAAACAAAGCGCTATCTTGCATAAATGGAATGAAAACTGCTAATCGCCATTATTGATCAGTGATCAATGTCATGCGCCACTTTGTTTATCGTGAAAAAAAATATTTGTATATCATTTTCTGATAATTTCTATGATACAAACAAGTTGATATGGCCCTATAAATCAATAAATAACTGTACTTCTAATAAGGATGGGTCACCTGTCTGATTTGGATGGTGTTTGGGATTTCCTGGTTCAAAGCGTTCCTGGACAGAATAACATTCCTCGGCCTCTTGATTACACATACAGTGGGGCAAAAAAATATTTAGTCAGCCACCAATTGTGCAAGTTCTCCCAATTAAAATGATGAGAAAGGCCTGTAATTTTCATCATAGGTACACTTCAACTGAGAGACAAAATTTGAAAAAAAATCCAGAGAATCACATTGTAAGTAAGTAAGTACATGGTCACCTACAAACAAGCAATATTTCTGTCTCTAACAGACCTGTAACTTATTATTTAATAGGCTCCTCTGTCCTCCACAAGTTACCTGTATTAATGGCACCTGTTTGAACATTTTATCAGTATAAAAGACAACTGTCCACAACCTCAAACACTCACACTCCGAACTCCACTATGGCCAAGACCAAAGAGCTGTCAAAGGACACCAGAAACTAAATTGTAGACCCGCACCAGGCTGGGAAGACTGAATCTCCAATAGGTAAGCAGCTTGGTGTGAAGAAATCAACTGTGGGAGCAATTACAAGAAAATGGAAGACACACAAGACCACTGATAATCTCCCTCGATCCGGGTCTCCACGCAAGATCTCACCTCGTGGGGTAAAATGATCACAAGAACGGTGAGCAAAAATCTCAGAACCACACGGCGGGACCTAGTGAATGACCTGCAGAGAGCTGGGACCAAAGTAACAAAGGCCAGGTACATGTCCAGACCCGTCTGAGGTTTGCTAGAGAGCATTTGAATGACCCAGAAGAGGATTGGGAAAATGTCATATGGTCAGATGAAACCAAAATATAACTTTTTGGTAAAAACTCGACTCGTCGTGTTTGGAGGAGAAAGAATGCTGAGTTGCATCCAAAGAACACCATACCCACTGTGAAGCATGGGGGTGGAAACATCATGCTTTGGGACTGTTTTTCTGCAAAGGGATGTCTGATCCGTGTAAAGGAAAGAATGAATGGGGCCATGTATCGGGAGATTTTGAGTGAAAACCTCCTTCCATCAGCAAGGGCATTGAAGATAAAACGTGGCTGGGTCTTTCAGCATGACAATGATCCTAAACACACCGCCCGGGCAACGAAGGAGCGGCTTCGTAAGAAGCATTTCAAGGTCTTGGAGTGGCCTAGCCAGTCACCCGATCTCAACCCCATAGAAAATCTTTGGAGGGAGTTGAAAGTCCGTGTTGCCCAGCGACAGCCCCAAAACATCACTGCTCTAGAGATCTGCATGGAGGAATGGGCCAAAATACCAGCAACAGTGTGTGAAAACCTTGTGAAGACTTACAGAAAACGTTTGACTTCTGTCATTGCCAACAAAGGGTATACAACAAAGTACCGATAAATTCATTAAAAATCCTACTATCTGATTTTCTGGATTTTCAGGCCTCTCTCATCCTTTTAAGTGGGAGAACTTGCACAATTGGTGGCTGACTACTTTTTTGCCCCACTGTAAATGACCATTACATGCATTATAAATATTAGCACAATCCCTACTTGTAAAAAAGTACAGGTGCATCTCCAAAAATTTGAATATTGTGGTACATTTCTTTCTGTAATTCAAAACAAAATTATTTTACACATGAAGAATTTTTTTTTTTTATCCTTTTGTGTTCCAATCTTGATGATTATGGCTTCAAAAATCCAATATCTCTAAATATACACAAATGTTGACCTGAGAAGAGCTCTAATCAGCTATTTAACTTCAGCGTTCAATACACACATCCACAATCATGGGGAAAACTGCTGACTTGACAGATGTCCAGAAGACACTCATTGACACCCTCCACAAGGAGGGTAAGCCACTGAAGGACATTGCTGAAATGGCTGGCTGTTCGCAGAGTGCTGTATCAAAGCATGTCCATGGAAAGTTGACTGGAAGGGAAGAGTGTGGTAGGAAAAGGTGCACAAGAAACAGAGATGACCGCTGACTTGAGGTGTTTGTCAAACAAAGCTGATTCATGAACTTGGGGGAGCTTCACAAGGAGTGGACAGAGATAAGAGTCAGTGCATCAAGACCCACTGCGCACAAATGTGTCCAGGAAATGGGTTACAAGCATTGCATTCCTAGTTTGAAGCCACTCCTGAACAAGAGACAACATCAGAATCATCTTACCTGGGCAATGGAGAAAATGAACTGGGCCGTTGCTCAGTGGTCCAAAGCCCTCACTTCAAATGAAAGTATAATTTTGATTTTATTCATTAATCAAGGTCCCAGAGCCTGGAGGAGTGGAGTGGCACAGAATCCAAGTTGCTTGAAGTCCAGTGTGAAATTTCCACACTCAGTGATAATTTGGGGTGCCATGTCATCTGTTAGTGTTGGTCTACTGTGATTTATCAAGTCCAGAGTCAATGCAGCCATCTACCAGGATATTTTCAAGCAGATCATGCTTCCATCTGCTGACAAGCTGTAAGAACTTTATTATTTCCTTTTCCAGCAGGACTTGGCTCCTGCCCACAGTGTCAAAACAGCTGGTGACTTGTTTGCTGCTCATGGTATTTCTGTGCTTGATTGACCAGCCAACACATCTGACTTGAACCCCAAAGAGAATCTATGGGGTATTGTCAAGATGAAAATGAGATACACCAGACCCAACAACACAGACAAGCTGATGGCTGCTATCAAAGCAACCTGGACTTCCGTTAAACCTCAGCAGTGCCACAGGTTGAATGCTTCCATGCCACGCCACATTAATGCAGTAATTTGTGCCAAAAAAGCCTCGACCATTGAAAGAATGAATTAACATACTTAGGAAGACTTTGCAGGTGTTTTGAGTTAATTAGCTGATTAGAGCGCTACTCTGGTCGCCATTTCTGTATTATACATTTTGTATTCTAATATTGTGAGATACTGGATTTTTTATTTCCATGAGCTGTAAGCTGTAATCATCAAGAATGAAATAAAAAATAATTTTAATGTTTCACTTTAAGTGTAATTAATCTAGAATATATGAAGTTGTCACTTTTGGATTTGAATTATGGGAAAAAATGAACTTTTCCACAATATGCACATTTTTGGACGTGCACCTGTATGTCCAAAAATGTGCGTACATGTAAAGAATTAGGTGACAATCGTCCATATTCAAGCATTGATTGATCAACATGTTAAATTGTCACAATTGGTGTAGTGGAGAGGAGGAACCAGGCGCAGGCAGATGTAGCAGTCGATGTATTGATTTTAATTAAAAAAGAAAACACAGAGCTATAAACGAACTGAAAGTCGGTACACAAATGAAACACTCACCACTTGACATGAACAGTTCAGCATATGTGGCTGTATTTCTCATTTGCTTCGTTGTTTGGTGTACTGTATTGTTGCTACTGATGCTTGTCACCAGCTTCAACAAATTTGTCTTGTCCCTCTCTAGATTCAATGCCCAGTCAATTGTGTGGCACTCTGCATTTCAAACCACAACGCTATTTAACAATGGGCAGTTAGTCAGTCAGTCTTAGTCCAAGTCAGAGTGATTCACACCTTTTGGCCGGTTCCACTAACGCGCTCTGGCAAAAAAAGATGACATTATCATTATAAGGCAGTCCCTGATTCATTTCTACATTCTGAGTGGTGCCCTGATATCTGTACTAAATTAATCCAGTCTAAACAAAGTTTTCACTCTTTTCCAGACAGTGACAGCTCTATTCTGTAGAGAGAGGTAGATAGACGGAGAGAGGACGAGAGAAAGAAAAATTGATTTGAATAGAACATAATTTGCCTATGAAAGTTATCTTGCTTTTTAAAACGTCCAGCAGCCTACGTGTGGTGTGTGTGTGTGTGTATGTGAGTCCATCCAACTTGGCTTCAAGTTTATCACCACCAGGCTCTCGGTTGAGTTGAGGATAAGGATGGGTGGCCCCTGGGGTTTGAGGTGACTGGCTCCCATATTTCACAGATAACACACAACTATTGCCAGCCAGATGACTGCCTGTGAACAGTCTCATTATGCCACCAACCAATTATGCATCTGAATGGAGAAATTATAGCGTGCGGGAGAACAGAATTGTCATATTATAATTATGAACACTGGGGGAAAAGCTAAGAGCCCTCTTAGAGGTGTGCCAATACACCCACAGCGGCCCAAATTAAATTTACTCTACCTGTCATATCATTCACAGCATGACACAATTTTCAGTTGAAAATCATCAGGCTGGAATAACAATATCCAATTAAATATAATCAGAAATAAACCCCGTCCAAAGAGCAAACTGTGATTAAAATGCATTGTTGAGTTCCCTTCGGAAAACTCCTGCCAATATATATTTTTTGTTCCCAGGCAATTCACATAATCCTGTCAACCATGAAATATCTAGCCTCATATAAGACAGTATAGCAATTCAATAGCAATTGGCCAGTGAATGTTACCCTTCGCTACAGATGTCCATCATATCTTCAAGCTCTTTGAGATGTTTGGAAGAAGAAAATTCAACAAATTCCCCTATGATCCAGTCCAGCATTTGATGATGGAAATTGCCTATTGATCTCCTTAACTCTGTCTATCAAGGAAACGCCTTGCATCTCTCTGTGATTGATTTCCCGCAAGTTGTGACCTGCTCTGACAATCTGCCGGTGATGTGAATTCGGTTTCATAGGTTGAGTAGAAACTTGAGGTCGATATCATAAGCTCAATAGTATAAGAGATTAGTTGTTCTTTTTCTTTTCTCCAATTTTTAGCTGAAGATGGAAAGGGATACTAAAATAAAGGTAATTCCATTCACCTCTATGAAGGAGCTTTGGTGTAATCAATGCTGTCAGAATGAAATGGCATAAGTGTTGTATGGACGTAAGGCCCCCTCCCCTTGCCTCCTCCTACAGTGACTCTGTAACAGTGCCAGGATTTCTGATTACCCTTTTCTATGGATTAAATTATTTTCGACAGTGCATTGTTGCTTTCCATGGGTTAGGAATTCACTTACCATTGATTTTTCAAAAAATCCATTGCCCTTTAAAAAAAGAAAATGTACTAGTCATACAACCTTTGATCAATTTATTGACATGAAAGTATAAACAGGAAATTAAAAATTGTGGATTGACACTTTAGAATTACTATACATAGGCTCATGCACATAATGCCAAAATTGGGCAGGGGACTATTGGCTGCTTCCAGTAATTACGTTTGAGAGCGCACAACTGGAGCGATTTTGATTGAACTTGGTTGAATGATCAGGAATTTACAAAATGACAATAATTAGCCAGATTTAGCTATTTGAAATGCAAATGTTGCAAGGTTTTAAAGTTCACCCTGTTTGACCTAAAGTCATGACATTCAGAACGTAAGTTCTCTCTCCTCCAATGGATTTGCATCAAGAACCCAGCAAGTCCACTTTTTCAAATATATTATAAAGCATGTTTGTAAATATAATAATTTTTTAGCACATTTTAGAATGTCATAATCTTTGCAAAAACTGTCAATACTCAATACATTGAATTCATATTGAATATTGATTAATTAATTAAATTAATACAGTATTCATATTGAATATTGTGGTGCTAAAATGGGCACATAAAATTGTCATCTGTTTAACTTGCTAACCACGGTGATATCTGACACCACTGCCACAATTTTGACACACTAGTGTATCTCTGATTTGAAATAATCAGTGAAGGATGCATCTTGTCATTTGACATGGAAAAAGAATACTCAGAGTAGCCCAGGGAGGCTATACATCATTTTTGAGGGACTACATGTCTAGGATGATATTGTCTACAAGCATGAGAAAGGAAAGAGGAATCAATATACAGCCAGCTTAAGTTCTTTTTTTCCAGTGTCACTTTAAATACATTGTTCCATAGTGGTTGTGATGTAGACATATATTTCCACAGCCCACTTTCAATTACAATAAGTAGTGTGAACCTCCTACTCCCTAGTTAACTAGTAAATTTTAACACTTGACAACCTATGACAAAAACAGACAGAGACACACCATACAATTCAAATAAAAATGAGTCATCTCACTGGCATGTTCTATTAATTAATTTTCTGTGTATTACAACAATTGTCTCTCTGACTGTGTCAAAGGGAGCCTCACCTCCAACAGCTACCGTTCATACCTTACCAGAAATCATGACACATTCATTTCTTACTCTTTAGGTTTCTAGAGAGCCCATCAAAGAAATATTTGAGTTATGCTTCACATGATGACGTGCCTGCAAAAGGAAATGGGAGATTTCTAAAATGTCAGACAAAAGGCTGCAACCTTTCAAAAGGTTAGGTATAATAGGAAATGCCCCTCTGCAAAAACTACCCACCCTGTCATCAAAATGATAATGATAACCTATCCCAAGATGCAATGGCATCGATTTCAAACTGAGTTATAAGACTCCTAACGATGATATAAATTGCTCTTGCAGTGTGCCTATATAATAAATTATGCAGGAGGCTGTTGAATAAAAATGTCCTTGGCGTACATCCTTTTATTTACTAAACAGCTGTGAACGCGTGCAAGGCAGTGGGGCACAGGCTTTATTGGAAGATGAGGGATTGAGTGATCATGATGAAAGAAGGTGTGGGTTTTGTGTGTGGCAGGTGCTTAAGTACTACTCGATCTAAATGTCAGCATCTGGGGTTTCTGTTAATGATATTTTTAATCAAGGGATGTGTCTCAATCAATATACCCTTTCTGATTACCTCACGAAATGCAGTTGCTTTTTGGGAAAAAGTGCAATGAAATGGAATAGGATTAAGTTGTGTCTTGGTTCTAATCGCATGTTCTCAATGTCAAATGCCTAGCGGCATTCCATTCACATACTGTGACTGCAATATTATTGAGGATTTTCAAATTGTTGTCCTTTTGTAAACAGCAGTGCAGATTACTCCACAAAGGCGTTATTTTCATCTAATACATATAGGTTACATATTAGGTACATAGGAGTAGGGTTCTGAAAATATCTTTTTGAGAAGCTATTGGTTTCATCTTGGAAGAAAGTGTACTCAGATCATCTACAGCTAAAATTGATGCCTGATAACGTGAACTCCACAGAACTCGCTGCTCCTTCTACAGCCAACCCCACAGACCATCCAGCCGAGGCAGCTTTGACCCAGCCCTTTTGATCGCTGTCCCAACCTTTGGCAAGTGTTACACCGAACTATTTGAGGTATTTTTTCTATATTCCTACATAAGTATTAATGGTTGTGTCAGACAAATGCAGTAATTGTTTAATTTTGTACCAAGACAGTTCAAACCAAAGTAAAGTCATTGGTTGGCTGAGCCAGCTGCCTGAATAAAAAATGAATTTGATACATGGAGACATAGAAATTCGACGAGAAGCCATTTACATGGCATTGCATATATTTCTCCAAGCAATCAAGAATAGATTTCTGGTTAATATCCCAGAACTCTAGTAAGATATGTTGCTGATTGATTGATAGAATGTTCTTTTACCACAGACTAGCAGTGGTTCTCAACCTTTTTTGGGCCAGTGCCCACTATCCATTATATAGGTCCTTAACTGCCTCCAATCACATAAGATGTAGGCTAATTGCCATGAATATTAATGATTATTATTATTGTTATGATTTTTTAAATTATTATTGTTGTTACTATTGTCATCATCAAAAAAGCACATAACTGAATGCCAAACAACAGATTTTAGTTTCTCCGTCTGCTGAGGCTCCCCCAGCTGGTGCGCCGTGTATCCCCTGTCTCATGCGGAGACCGAGGCTACAGAAAGGTATGTTTCGGAGTCCCTGCGACAAGGGTACATATGCCCCTCCATTTCACCTGTTGGCGCAAGTTTCTTCTTTGTGAAGAAAAAGGATGGTGGTCTGTGCATAGATTACCATGCCCTCAATAAATTCACCGTCCATAACACCTATCCCCTCCCTCTCATTGCCATGGTGGTGGAATCAATGCGCGGTGCGCGCTTCTTCAAAATGTTAGATGTCAGGAGCGCATATAACCTTGTGTGTATCCGAGAGGGCGATGAGTATAAGATGGCGTTTAGCACAACGATGGGCCATTACGAGTACCTGATCATGCCGAATGGTCTTATGAATGCTCCATCGGTCTTTCAGGCTTTCGTTAATGAGACCTTTAGGGACATGATTGGTCGCAGTGTTGTGGTGTACATCAATGACATCCTGGTATACACGGACACGTATGATCAGCATGTCACTCTAGTCCATCGGGTGCTTGAACGGCTGTTGCAGCATGACTTATACGTCAAAGCTGAAAAGTGTCTTTTCTATCAGAAGTCCATTTCAATTCTGGGATACCGCATTTCCGCGGTGGAGTTGGAGGAGGACCCCAACCAGGGTAAAGGCAGTACAGCGCTTCCTTGGTTTCGCCAATTTTTATCGGAGGTTCATTCACGGTTTCAGCAAGGTCGCAGCTCCGATCATCTCTCTCCTAAAGGGAGGTCCGTCCAGGCTTTGTTGGACGCCTGAGGCAGATAGGGCGCTCACCTCACTGAAATCTCTGTTTTTCTCTGTGTTTGTGCTGGCACACCCAGACCCGTTGTTGCCGTTCATGGTGGAAGTAGACGCGTCTGAGAACGGGGTTGGGGCGGTTCTGTCGCAACGCTCTGGCACACCATCTAAACTCCGCCCTTGCGCATTCTTTTTGAGGAAACTGACACCCGCCGAACGCAACTACAACATCGGTGATTGTGAACTGTTGGCCCTCGTCAAAGCCCTTATGGCATGGAGACACTGGCTCGAGGGGGCTAAATACCCTTTTCTTGTTTGGACTGACCACCCTTACCTGGAGTACATCCAGGTGGCGAGAAGACGAAATCCTCGCCAGGTGAGGTGGTCCCTGTTTCTCGCCAGGTTCACTTTTACCCTGTCATACATTCCGGGCAGTCGGAACGTAAAGGCCGATGCATTGTCAACCCAGTGGGGGGGAGCGTCCGGTGGAGGAGGGTCCCATACTACCGGATGCATGATCCACTGTTTGGAGGGCAGGTATTGGTGGCCGACCTTGTCCAGCATGCCAGACGTCGCCACAAACACCAGGCTGACCATCACCGCGGGGTGATGCCTGTGTTCCATCCCGGCGATCGGGTCTGGCTCTCGACCAGGAACCTGCCTCGCCGGAAGCTGGGTCCGCGGTTTGTGGGGCCATACAAAGTCCTGACGAGAGTCAATGAGGTGACGTACACTTTGCAGTTGCCATCCACCATGCGTATTCACCCATCTTTTCATGTGTCTCTCCTCAGGCCAGTGGTGGAAGGCCCTCTCCATGAGGCTGGGGTTCCGGGGACCCTCCCGCCACCGTTGGAGACTGACAAGGGACAGGTCTACGCCGTCTGCTCCATCCTCGATTCGCGGCGGCGGCAGGGTGGCTCCCGTACCTCGTGGATTGGGTGGGTACGGCCCCGAGGAGCAGTGCTGGGTGCCGGCTCGAGACGTCCTCGATCCTGCCCTTTTTCAGGATTTCCACCAGCGCCGCACCCCTGGAGCTGCGCATCGGGGGGGGGGATACTGTCACTGCTCTGTCTGCTGAGGCTCCCAAGCTGGTGCGCTGGGGCTCTGTAAGGGAAATTTCTTACACTGATGTATTCATACTGATTAAAGGACTGAGTCCCCATGTTTAGAGAAGGAAGAGAATGTGGGAGAGGGGGTCTGGTATCTGCTTAGGTGACATCCTTGCCCTGTGTCAGCAGACTTTATGGTTACTCGTAAATCTCCTTGTCTGTATAACCCATTGGGGTTTGTCTATTGTTCTTCCAGATGCTGTAAGTCCTTTTCAACTATTGAAGAGGTTAACCATGGAGGGACAGCCTGACCCTTGGGTGACACTTAGGGTAGTAATAGATCCAAGCAACTGGGTTCTGTTGAGTTGGCACAGATGTCCAACATCTGACCACACCCCTTTTCTGTCTTTAAGTACTGATGATTGTCCTGTATTGGTTAAAGATTATTCACTGTTACTTTGTAACCTGTGTACTCTCTCCTTGCAAGAATAAACTGTTGATTGTGCAATTGAGTTTTCCTCTGTCTTACCTGCCATTTTCGTAGTTAAAGATAAGTGTCCGTTTGGACTTTAGAAAATTGCCATTACAGCTCCTGCGGTCAGCGTCACCGTCTTTCTAAAGCCACTGCCCTCTTTGTGCTTCATTACCGGCCACACCTGTTCCTTGTTTGGTCTTTAGTATAGGGGTATATATATATATGTCTGTTTTTTAGGTTGGGGTTTGTGGGTTTTTGTTCTTTGTCAACGAACCATTCTTTTTGCGTCTTCGATTGCATATTCATTAAAATACTTAGAGTAAGCCACTCACCTGCGCATGACTTTCATCCTTTGCCTCGAGTCGTGACAAACAGTAGCTAGATATTTACATTCAACATAAAAATCTTAATTAAACCACAGCCAATCAGAAATGCCTGACAACAATCATTCTAATGAATTGTTCCAATGGAAAGCAAGCGGGCACTTGCCATGGGATAAAAGAAGTATAAACTTTAAAAGGAAATAATTTCAAAACCTTTAAAAGTCTGGTTGTATTGCAGTCATCTCAACAAAGCTACTTGTATTTGTTGTGTACTCTTTTAAATCTACCTAAGAGACAGCAATTGTAATTTGCATACAGTTTGATATACACTGAACAAAATTATAAATGCAACACTTTGGTTTTTGCCCCAATTCATCATGAGCTGAACTCAAAGATCTAAGACTTTCTCTATGTACAGGAAAGGCCTATTTCTTTTCAATATTGTTCACAAATCTGTCTGAATCTGTGTTAGTGAGAACTTCTCTTTTGCAAAGATAATCCATTCACCTCACAGATGTGCAGTTCCATCACACAGCAAAATGCCACAGATGTTGCAAGTTTTAAGGGAGCGTGTAATTTGCATGCTGACAGCAGGAATTTCCACCAGGGCTGTTGCCCGTGAATTTAATGTTAATTTCTTTACCATAAGCCATGTCCAATGGCGTTTCAGAGAATTTGGCAGTACATCCAACTGGCCTCACAAACGCAGACCACCTTTAACCACAAAAGCCCAGGAGCTCAACATCCACCATCTTCACCTCCAAGATTGTCTGAGACCAGTAGGGAATCTGAGCATTAACAATTACAATATTAATGTGTTTCATTGGAAGTGAATGTGCCTAGATAAGAGTAACAGAAACCTCTCTGTTAAGATTCTCTCTGTAGGTTGCTCTCTGATAACCAAAGGAACGTTTACATTGTGTCACGTCCTGGCTATGCCCCTAGCCTTCTCTGCGCTGGGCTGGAGCCATAGTCAGGACAGGACAAAAGAAGGCACCTCTATTTAATTTTGGTCTCCCCAATTGGAGGTAGGTGTAGATTGTTGCCTCCAATTGGAGAACCCATTTATGTTGAACATTTTGTCACACCCGGTGTGGATCAGTTTGGTGTCGCTAAGCCCGAAGTCACGAGTAGCTGCTACTGTTTTGTTTCTTTATTTGAATTAAAACATGGATTATTAAAACCACCTTGTCTCTGCGCCTGTGTCCCACCCCAACCACTGTGACACATTGACTAGTTGGCATGGGGGTTGCTATCTTGGAAACCTGATCTTTGCTAGGTAGACACACCCTTCAATGTATTTATATATATAAATCAGCTTGTAACCAACATTATTCTCTCTGTCATTATTAACTCAGTTGTTCATATAACAGTCGATTTATTCAAGTTTAATTATGTGGATCCACTGGAACAATTATCACAACATGACAAATGATGAGCACAGTGACCTACAGAGTAATGTCATGACAGATTGTTCTGATTTTACATTATTGCTTTCACCTCTTTACATATTATTGCTTTCACCTCCTTGTCAGTTCCCAATATATACTCTTATGCTATAAGATACATACAAAAACAAGTCGTCATACAAATCATAAAACAAGATAGAACTCTACATTGTCATGGCAACCATAGTTCTAGGTCATAGTTAATAGACCCAATCTGAGCTACCCCTGGTCTCTGTCCTGCCCAAATGGAAGAAACAGGAGACACAGGCAACTTCACCTTGGAGCCATCTGTACAGGGCCACAGATAAGATAGGTTTGAGGCCTGGCACCTACAGTTGTAGCCATAATCACTTCTAAGAACATGCTGACCTAGGTCTTCTCCTATATGTGGCAACCACGAACAGTCTAAAGCAAATTCAGGCCTAGTCTAAAACAGTCAATTTATTACTGTAAAATTTGCAGAATAGTGGATAAATAAGGATATGAAAATACAGTAAACCTTTACAAGTGATTGAGTGAGATGAGAATGAGGTTGTGTAAGGAAGACCAGCTCTGTAACCTCATGAACAAGACTATCTAACACTGCAATAAACAATTGCATTTCTCTCTCCCTTGACAACCGGGTATGCAATAATTATTTCAACCACTATACGAAATGGTTGATTTCTAACGCCAGCCACCCAACCAGCTATTGCAACAATTGGTTTGCATAACCAAAGAATTTCTGCACAAACTGTCAGGAATCGTCTCAGCGAAGCTCATCTGCATGATCGTTGTCCTCATCAGGGTCTCAACCTGACGGCAGTTCGTCGTTGTAACCGACATGAGTGGGCAAATGCTCACATTCGATGGCATCTGGCACTTTGGAGAGGTGTTATCTTCACAGAAGATTTTCACTGTACAGTGCAGATGGCTGACAGCCATTGGTCTGCCATCTGCGTCGTGAGGGTGAGCGGTATGCTGATGTGAACGTTGTGGATCAAGTGGCGCATGGTGACGGTGGGGTTATGGTATAAGCAGATGTGTGTTATGGACAACAAACACGGGTGCATTTTATTGATGGCATTTTGAATGCACAGAGATACCTTGAAAACAGCGTGTTCCAAGTCCTGCCAATATCCAGCAAGTTCGCACAACTATTGAAGAGGAGTGGACCAACATTCCACAGGCCACAATCAACAACCTGATCAACTCTATGCGAAGGAGATGTGTTGCACTGCATGAGGCAAATGGTGGTTACACCAGATACTGACTGGTATTGGGACACACCGGACCCCCCCAATACAGTGAAAGTGCACATTTTCGAGTGGTCTTTTATTGTGGCCAGCCTAAGGCACACCTTTGCAATACTCATGCTGTCTGATCAGCATCTTGATATGCCACACCTGTGAGGTGGATGGATTATCTTGAAATAGGCCGGTAGTGTACATAGAGAAAGTTTTATATCTTTGAGTTCAGCTCATGATTAATGGGGCAAAAACAAAAGTGTTACATTTATAATTTTGTTCAATGTAGTTTAGTAAAAGCAATCACTTTTACTAGGAGCTTCTCCTGGCCTGCGGACATAATCTGAACAATGACACACACTTCAAGGTTCCTTTTATACATTTCTGAAGAACCAAAGATAAATTACTTCCTGAATTAGCATACACATTATCTGCAACCTTTCCAGACAATCTAACCTTTCTGTGACGACACACAACACTCCTCCCTAAAATCTGAAACCTGTGTCTCCCTTAATTCCTTGATACAGATTTAACCTATCAGGGAAATGTACCTTCCTCTGACGTCTATAATGGAATTCCTCCTGCCTCATACTCCTGCCTTTAACACACACAGACTCTTCATCTCTAGATTCTGTTGCAGCAAGACCGCCTTGGACATGATATCTGACCCAACATCACATACAATCTGTTTTCAGCATTTGATTTACATGTCTTTTACATATTTTCCCACCAATATCCATCAAGTTAGTGACCGGATCCTACACTCTTAATGTCGTTATGAGTTGGGATTGTATTGTAATGATATAAATAAAATTAAAAAATGCAATTCCTTTACAGCAGTACTAGTCCAACTACTACACTTGGTAATCTACAAAACAAGAAACAAGGCAAGCCTAGTTCAGCCGTTCCACAACAGAAAGTGTTGATCATGGCTGCACTCTAAAGATTCAAACCTAGGTCGCCCACATGAAAGGCTGTCTTTAACCACAATACCACAGAGCAGACTATTTGCCGGGTGTCAGTGTAGCATATAGACATTGCAGTATATACAGTGGGGAGAACAAGTATTTGATACACTGCTGATTTTGCAGGTTTTCCTACTTACAAAGCATGTAGAGGTCTGTAAATATTATCATAGGTTATTTCAACTGTGAGAGACAGAATCTAAAACTAAAATCCAGAAAATCACACTGTGTGATTTTTAAATGATTAATTTGCATTTTATTGCATGACATAAGAATTTGATCACCTACCAACCAGTAATAATTCTGGCTCTCACAGACCTGTTAGTTTTTCTTTAAGAAGCCCTCCTGTTCTCCACTCATTACATGTATTAACTGCACCTGTTTGAACTCGTTACCTGTATAAAAGACACCTGTCCACACACTCAATCAAACAGACTCTAACCTCTCCACAATGGCCAAGACCAGAGAGCTGTGTAAGGACATCAGAGATAAAATTGTAGACCTGCACAAAGCTGTGATGAGCTACAGGACAATAGGCAAGTAGCTAGGTGAGAAGGCAACAACTGTTGGTGCAGTTATGGAAGTTTTTTAGATTTTTTGATGTTATACTATGATGATAAAAACACCGGACAAGTGTTATAACAGGTGGGTTATGTTCGATGTTCAACAAATGGGTCTTAGGGTTCCGGAATGATTAATTCCCAGGCAATAAATAGGTTTTATAACAGCGGCATGATGTTTGATCAACATGCCGCTGTTCAACATATGGGGGAGCCAGGTTTCAGCAATGCTCTAACACCCAGCATCTTATGTTCCGAAAAGTGTTACAACAGATATTCAACAGGTGGTCGTTTTTCCACAAGCGCAGAATTACATGCAAGAAACATGCTTTTTGCGTAAGATATAAAGAAGGGTTCAGGACTTTTGGAGAGTTTCAGCTCAACTTTTATTTTAACGAGAGAAGGGTCCTAAGATCAGAACTGCACATAGTAACAGCCCCTAAATAACCACTAGTGCAAACTTTAGTATAAGCAGGTTGAAAAACACCCATGTTTCACCTTTTATAATCCACCAAAGCACTAGAGTAAACAAACATTGCATGAGCCATCCTATTATTTTAAAGGAATGAACAGTGCTGGGGCAACCACATAAAATGCCTAGGTTGTTTGTATCATGGTTAGGCTTTATTTATTCCTAAAAATAAAAACGATGATGTATATATGATCAATAATGATCTGTGAAATGCATTTTTTGGCCAAACGTTCCCAGAAGGTAATGTATATATTGGCATGAACCACGGTGAATCATTGACAGGTCAAGATATGTTAATTCAGGTAATCAAAACATTTGTAAAGGCGTCTTATGAAATATTACAACGAGGAGAATGTGATTGTTGGGGGACGGTAGGGGCAATTGTCCCTTTAGGTAAACACAACAGTGAACATTATGGCAGGAAGAATAAGATGGGGGGATAACCCTCCCACCTGTGCGACCTAAGATTGATGGGTAGCATCGTGCCACACCCCTTTTAACTATAAATAATACGAGCTGTTCATGTAATTTACTTTAGAGGCTCCTCGGATGATTATTCTCTAAGCGTTCGACGTGTCTCTCTAGTTGCAAATAAACTGCTAATTGTCCCAAGAGAATTTTGTCTCTGTCTTACTCCTTTGAGTGTCTATCGAAATTTCCATCACATAGGTAGAAATGTTTACGATGGCTACAAACTGTAGTTGCGAGTTTGAGAATACCTGTCTATATTCGTGAGGGCGGATGCTGGGACTTGAAGCTTGATTGCTGTAGCATGGACGATTATTTGTTAAATGTTGAAGAGATTAATGGCAATATGGTGATATTAACCAGTATTTATATTTTTGCGGAAGTGTATGCCTTTAATAGAAGTTAAATGACGTGATGTCACGGCTGAGCCACGATAACTAACGAGAACTGCGTTTCTACTGGACTGAGAGCACCATAGTGCTAGTTAAACGTCTACAAATAGTTTGACTGTGTCTGTTTAGCAATTTTAAGCATTGTAACTGCTTTAATTCTAACATAAAGAACAATGATGTGAACTAATGACAGAGGTGTAAACGTTTTGATTGGTTTCCTTAGTGTCTTAATAAATCTTCGGCTTCCATAGAAGTCAGATGTTTCCAGCGCTGAGTAGGCCATTTACGTTGTAAGAAAGTTATTTTATTTAAAGTAATCTATTTGATTTGTGTTGCAATTACAATTGCTAACCAACGGCACATTTTAACTAGAATTAAGAATGTATAAAACAATTAAATGTTGCTGCTATATAAGTGCTTTTATCTGTCTTTCATGTTGTCTGTTTTATATCTCTGGTTTAGGTTGAATGTAATTAAACCCAGCTGTGTTTGGTAAACACATTTTTGGGGCTTCAAATCTTGATAAGTAGACTTTTATCATTATTAATATTTTTGGTCTTCTTTTAACCCTCTTTGGATTTATTTCATACCAAGTGACCAGCCAGATGGACTGGGCGGTTGTGATCTTACACAACCCGAACAGATACTTTTTGTGTATGTCAAATTATTTTCAGATATTTTCAGTCTTGTACACATTTTTTTTTTAACATTATGACAATATGCATACAGCTGAACCTATTTAATCTATTTATCAACCAACAGATTGAGGACCCCGTCGATGCTACTGAGTACATCACCATTATGACTTCTGTTACAGACACCCCACCATGTGGCTGCACAGCGTCAGGGGATTTTTGTTTCATTGTTTTGTTTCATGCTTGAAAGCTGAAGGTAGTACATATTTTACAGTCAACTCATCAAAACTGTGATGTATGTTTGAGTTGATATTTTACTCTGTAAGTGGATAATTATTTAGACGTTAAGCTAGAGAAATGGCGAAAGATAGTGCTAACAACAGACCAGACACAGAACAACCATCAACATCTAAACATAAATAGACCACACCCCAAAATACAAATTCATGGGCCACTACTTTGTTACACAGCAATACAGACAATAATGCGCAGATACAAGGCTTGTTAACCGAGCTTAGTAGACACCATTTTTCACATGATCGAGTTGACTCTCCTCCCAGCTCTTTGATGCAAAGTCATTGTAACTATGGCAATGTTCGAATTATACAACGTAATGTGTTTGACAACATGGAATTACAGCAGTTGATATATTTCCAAAATACTTGTGAAGTTGGGGATTTTGGCATATTCTATGCAATCATTATGACAGGCTTGGATACCATGATAGTTAGAGCTTCAGACTTTGTACATGGGCTTGGTGATCGTCTGCATATTGAGTTGATTGGTGAATCTCTGATATCCCCCGTACATGTGAACATGAGAGCAGATTAATATAATGTATGAACGTTTGGTAATTTACTTGAAAGTGTAATGCAGAGTAATGCTGAGATTATAATTGATGAATCACAAGAGCTGGTGGTACAAATTGTCAACCACGAGGGTAGTGCCCCACAACGTAAAGCTCAAACACTTTTAATATGGCAGATTATCAATACAAGAAGGCATTTATATGTGGCTGTGAATAATGATTCTACTTGTTTTTGTATTTGTTTGATGGGTATGTTGAACCCACAGTACACATGCAGATGCCCTGCTTAGTGGTTGGTTTAGGTTTAGATGATTGTGTGGCATTCACGGATATTGCTCGGTTCGAATAAAATAAACAGGGTGTGAAATGTTTGCTTTTCATCGAACACAGGATGGTCATTTTACCAAGTTAAACAAAAAGCAATGCCCAGACTGTAAGCAGATATATTATTCTCACTTTTGTTATATAGAGCATAAAGGCTTGAAGCACCACAAAAGTCTGGGTTGTTGGGTTAGCAGGTGTGATCAGAAGAAATACTGTGTCAATTGCGGACGTCATTACAACATTAGTATTACCAACTATAAAGCGCACAAGTGCATGTTTAACATGTGTCCGAATTGTAACGTGGATCTGTCTGTTGAAATGAATCATCAGTGTTTCATGAAACCCTTTATACCCAAGGACCCTAGGGAGCGCTACATATTTTATGATTTTGAGGCAATTGGCAATCCTGTGAACGGCGTACCCACTGCAAATGTTGTGTGTGCAATAAGCTTTGACAACAAGACGTGGTGTTCAGCCGGAGATGCTTGTGTCGCTGCTTTTTTCCAAAAGTTTAGGCAACCAAAATATAATGACTACACATAGCACACAACCCAAGGAATCGGTTTGAATATTGGTTTGAATATGTGGCCTCTGATGATAATATATCAATTCAGCACGCCCCAGAACAGGCGTGAAAGAAAAATCGATGCTTACTGTTGGATGGATATGCTGAACGCGATGGTGTGTGCAGTCTCTGAATTGAAAGGTTGCTTCTGGCTTGGTCACCCATAGGAATATTGTTCAACAAGTATGAACCCGGTAGGTAACAAAGATTCAGCATGGGCTGATGCACCAACAATGACTGACAAAGCTTGAGGCATTAAAAGAACAACACAATGTACATGTTCAACACATATGGGAGTGCGAGTGGAATCAGCTTAGGAGGTTGAACCAATGCAATTAATTTGAAGTTTATGGCTCAAGAAGGGGAGACTTTTCAGCTACAACACAACCAATATTTGGAGATGCTAACCCAACTTCTTGATTACTTTGTACGAGGCGAGGGTGGTGATGATGATCACGTCCCTGCTAATGCAGACACAATTGCCTGAGATTGCCTTATATAATTGCCTTATATAATATATGCAAACAATAACGCACATCCCCTGCCATATGACAGAACACGTCTTTACCACTGACGATCCTAACCTTTATGTCAACATCGTTCGACATTAGTTTCTCTTGAAAGAAGCTATCACTATGAACATGGTCGACCATTTCAAATGTTGTACTATCCGCTGAATAGGCCACCCTTTTCATGAGTCCATTGTTCTCGCCAGCAGGGTCCGTAACATCCATACATTCCACACAGACTGATATATTTCAGTATACATTTTCTGAGATACTGATTTTGGGGTTTTCATTAGTTGTCAGTTATAATCATGAAAATTAAAAGGAATGAACACTTGAAATATATCAGTCTGTGTGGAATGACTGTATAAATTATACAAGTATCACTTTTTGAATGGTATTACTGAAATAAATAAAAGTTTTTATGATATTCTAATTATGTGACCAGCACCTGTTTGTACAGTTCTCAACAGCGGGACATGACTGTCACCAACTTGTTGATAATTAATTATATCTGTGTAGATGTATAGGGTGTTAAACCCTGCCAGAATATCTGTGGGGAATGGACGGTACCATGGGTCGTACCATCGATCGCCTGGTTTTAAGCCTAATATCTGTCTGGCACAAAATTTCAAACAAAAATGGGGCTCACCTTTTAGAAACATTCAATTTTTTCATTCATCATATGCCGCCCATACACTGTGTAGTTTTATATAAATGTTCCTATGCTGTTGTAATAACCGGTGTTGAGATCATACTTCCAAGTTTAGTCGTCTTTCAAGTCATGTAGTTAAAATGCGTTTTCACCCCATGTAAAAGTCTTCCACGTATGCGGGTATTGGAATTCTATCAAAGATACATTTTGTGGTATAGCTCAAACTCAATTTGTTTGGGTAGACATGTCCTGATGAGTTGCTGGGCAGCGTTATGTAAAAACCACCGTCACCCATGCTGATTGCAGTCAATGCAAATGACGTGATCCTGAAAATCCTGTTTTGGAAGTTTATACATGAGGTTGTTTAAAACCTTTGATTCAACACAGTTTGACAACAATTGTGGCCAATCATCAGATGTATTCCTGACCGTTTCCATTTGCTTGTTCAGATAATCAAAATATTTTAAACTGACATGGTCTCTGTTTTTAAAAGGTCTACAAACATCAATACCACACTTGATAGCTTGTGCATTAACTGTTTAATTGCTAAACCCACATAGGACTTGTTTAGATACATGTAACCATGAGAACTGAAGTTTACCTATACTTAGACAACATTCTCTTTGCTTTCGTCACACCAAGATGCTGCAGCATCGCATACAGCTTCCTCATTAAATGTATCCATGTATTCATTCCTGTTCTCACTCAGTCTCTGTGTGATGTTCGGCTCCAACTTGAGCTCATGCAGAAAGTCCTCAGCGGCCACGTGAACATGGGTCAGCGGTGCATGAAAACCTGATGCGTCCAAACCCTTGACCCTTGACGTTTCATTCGTGGTGTTAAAAGTGTTTCCGTGATGTCATCATAATGGGTCTCAAAAAAATAATCAGGTGGATCAACACAAAAAGTTATTCTCTGGCTCGGGTGGTCCACTTCCCATCCGATGCCTGCTTTGTGTAGAATAGCTGAAACAATGTTTTCCAGAATCATACCCAATGTTGCTTTGATGATCTTTAAAACTTGCGGTGCAAGGCATTTGACAATTTTTCGATAACTCTTGTCAGCATTTGAAAGGTATGACAGATTAAGAGGTCCTAGCTGATCACCAAACCTGTCAAGCCATGTGTAGTTTCTGTGGTGGAAATGTGACTACATTGGAATCAAGAGAATGAACCAGTGATAGTTCTAACTATTTTAATGCAAGATGGTAAGAACAAAATAATAAAAGAGTAACCCCGACAAGCAAAGAAGCAAAGCAAATAGAGAAGACACAGAAGCCAAAAAAAGAAGAAAAGCCCCCCTCCCTAGTGTGCTGCACTCTTATATGCGTTGTTGGTACTTTGTCTACCTGTGGCCCCCTCCTATTGGCAGATAATATTCTGCCCTATGTTTTTGCTAAGCTAGAGTGCTAAAAAGTATACGTATTTAGGCCCATCTGCTGTTGCGTTTCCTCAATATTGTCACAAAAATATAAGCGTTATTTCCTGTTTTTGGCACCCAAGAACAGGTTTTAAGTATTTTAGCTTATCCTGTGTCATGTATGCATGTGAGACCTAAAGTTAAAGTGTTGCAGTCTTCAAGGTGTTAGTTATTCCACCATCTTTTATGTTGGGTATGCCGGTGGAATTGAGCTGTAGGGGTCTGGGATACCGTAGAAGGGTTCAGCGGAGTCCTCAGCCTTGGGTTCTTCAAACTCTGGTTGGTTGTATTCTTGAGACATGTTTTGTAAAGTCTACCGACTGCTTGATAGTCACAGGTGGTATCTCTGTTTTTATGCTGTGTTTAGGACTGTGTTAGCTTAAGGTCTGGCTTCAGGGTCTTACATTAGTCGAATAGTGTGCCGTTGCAGTAACACTCACAATCTGCTGACATTTTTCAGAAATAGTTCCAATCTAACAGAGTCATACTGTTTCATTACCTCGATTACTTTAAACAGTTCATCTACCATATTATGGGTGCCCTATTTTGTACCCAAATATTTTTTTTTCGAAAGGTGTTCCTTACACTAGCATTAATAAACAGCCTTAAACTCTTGGCCTTTGGGTAATTCATAAAAGACAACCTCGGGTATCTCTGAGTTGAAAATGTATCCACCGATCCAACTGTCGTCCAACTTCCATTCCCGTGCCAACATATCCTGGTGTAGTTGATGGATTCAGGGTAAACTGCATCGGTTTCTTCATGTATGGTATGATAATTGTGGCTCTGCCGTCTCTTTGTAATCTCTTGCCGACTCGCTGAGCTGTGGTTAAGCTGTTAGCTTTCAATGGTGTTTCACCCAAAACGCTGATCGCTGTACAATCTGCCATGGTTTGTAATGTTTAGGCAAGTTTACACTGGCAAGATTGAATGACCATCACTGATGTCTGCGTGGTTTAAATACGCAGACCAAGCTAATCATCTCATGAATGGTTAACAACCACCGGTTGTAGGACATCTGTTGTAACATCGGAACATTAAATGATGGGGGGTTGTAGCATTGCTGAACATGGTGCACTTTTGTTGAACATCAAACATCATGTTGCTGATACAATACTTTTTTATTGTCTGGAAATTCAACATTCCCAAACTCTAAGATCCATTTGTTAAACATCAAACATAACCCACCTATTATAACACTTGTCCAAGGTGTTTATCGATCATTGTAAAACATCAAACATGGGCACATCAATGCAATCGTAAATTACAAAGTCACCAACACATGTCATACAGGAAATCCATACGTCACACCGGAAGTCCCACCCAGCAAACTGGATGTCAAATCAGCAAACCCCTCCAGGGTCATAAATCACCAAAGTGACGGGATATAACCTACATTTACTACTCCCATACCCAGCGCATTGAGAGAGCTTGGAGAACCTACAAAAAGCAGATCTGGAGGCTCGGGGGAAATCGTACTGAAATTTTCTTTCTAACCACCTTCATTTGATTGGATTGAGTGGAATGAATGGCTTGCAAAAAAACACTGTCATGGTCCTCTCAGAAGAATAATTCACAACATTACTAAAAAGTACAATTAATTGTATCCATACATGTGAAAAACTCTCAATATGGAAAGTGGTGAATGTTTTGTTATTACGAAAACTACAGTGCTTATAGTTGCCGTATTATGGGAGTAAAATGAAAGGTGAGAGACCAAAAGCCCTAAAAGTTAGTATTCACTGTTGTTTCTATGAGATACACACATTGTGCCAAATTCCTGTTAAGAAATTAGAATGTGTCAAAAATGTTCCCATAATTTTTTTTACCATTGCACATATCTTAGTGCTCCTAATCCTCGAAGCTCAGAGATTAACCATTAATTTATGATATTAGTAACAGATATTGTGTTGTAACCTACGGTTGTCGTTGTTAAAATATATACATAATCCTTTAAAATAATAGTATTTTCTTTAAATGTCTGCAGATGGTTTCATTTCCGAACGAACAAGGGTCTTGGGAGTCCTGTTTTCAGTGGGTCTGTTATTTTACTGTTGCGCATTCAGGAATACTTTAGGGTAAATGTATCTCTAATTCTTTTTTACTGACTTCTTAAACCCATACAATGTCCTTTACAACTGGTTTATAATGTCCATAATATATCATTTTTAGCTTGCTTATAAAGTCTTTTTTCTAAATACATCATCATCTACACCATATGAATCATTATTGACTCAGTTGTAACAGTGTTATACATTGTTTATTAATAGCTAAATAACATCAAAACTATTAACTAATCCATTGTTAATGATATATTATGTGTAGTTATTATAAAGTGCTACCAAATTACATAATAGTACACACTGTTAGTTAATGCATTTCTTAATCAGTAATAAAAGTGAATGAAATTCTTGTGTTGTAGTGCCTATAAATAGATACATTAAAATGTGCTAATGTACACTGACCATGACAAGAGCATATGAAGTGTTCATGTGCTCAATTGATCAGTGTTGCTGGTTGAGGAGCCTGGTCTGGGGTCAGTGAAAACTGTGTGTCTGGACCTGCGTGTCCTGATGCTCCGGTAACATCTACCAGGTGGCAATAGTATGAACAGACCATAGCCTAGGTGGCTGTAGTGTTTTATGATGTTCCTTAGGCATCGGGTATGGTAGATGCCTTGCATGGAAGGAAGATGCCAGCCGATGATATGCTTCACTGACTTCACCCTCTGGAAAGCCTTGCGGTCAGCAGTGGAGCAGCTGCCGTACAAGCCAGTATTGCAGCCTGAGAGGAGGCTCTCAGTGGTGCATATTAAAAAGTTTGTAGAAGTTTTTGCAGACATGCTAAACTTCTTAAGTCTCATCGGGAAGTAAAAGTGCTTTCTGGAAGTTTTTACTGCAGTCTGCTTGTCGGGACCAGATGATCCCCCCCACTGCTGCTTCCTGAAGTCCATGTTCATATCCTTAGTCTTGCAGACGTTGAGAGGTTGTTGTCCAGACACCATTTTGCCAAATCACTTACCTTCTCTCTGTATTCGGGTTTCATCATTGTTGGAGATGAGACTACACAGTCAAGGGTGAACAGGGAGTGCAGGAGGGGATTGAGTATGCAGCCCTGATGGGCTCTGATTGTGGTGAGGTTGCCCGTTCTCACCACCTGGGGTCTACTCCTCAGGAAGTCCAGGATCCAGGTTGAGAGACCAGTAATTTTCATCACAGGCACACATAGACAAAATGAGAAAAAAAAAAAAAGAAATCACGTTTTTATGAATTTATCGGTAAATAATGGTGGAAAATAAGTATTTGGTCAAAAACAAAAGTTCATCTCAATACTTTGTTATATACCCTTTGTTGGCAATGACAGAGGTCAAACGTTTTCTGTAAGTCTTCACAAGACTTTCACACACTGTTGCTGGTATTTTGGCCTATTCCTCCATGCAAATCTCCTCTAGAGCAGTGATGTTTTGGGGCGGTCTCTGGGCATCACAGACTTTCAACTCCCTCCAAAGATTTTCTATGGGGTTGAGATCTGGCTACTGGCTAGGCCACTCCAGGACCTTGAAATGCTTCTGACAAAGCCACTCCTTCGTTGACTGGGTGGTGTGTTTGGGTGTGATCGAGGGAGATTATCAGTGGTCTTGTATTTCTTCCATTTTCTTATAATTGCCCCCACAGTTGATTTCTTCACACCAAGCTTCTTACCTATTGCAGATTCAGTCTTCCCAGCCTGGTGCAGGTCTACAATTTTGTTTCTGGTGTCCTTTGACAGCTCTTTGGTCTTGGCCATAGTGGAGTTTGGAGTGTGACTGTTTGAGGTTGTGGACAGGTGTCTTTTATACTGATAACAAGTTCAAACAGGTGCCATTAATAAAGTTACCAAGTGGAGGACAGAGGAGCCTCTTAAAGAAGAAGTAACAGGTCTGTGAGAGCCAGAAATCTTGCTTGTTTGTAGGTGACCAAATACTTATTTTACCGAGGAATTTACCAATACATTCATTAAAAATCCTACAATGTGATTCTCTGGATTTTTGTTGGAGAACTTGCACAATTGGTGGCTGACTAAATACTTTTTTGCCCCACTGTATGTGAGGATGTAAGACGGCGGTGTGCGCAGTTAGGGCGATGGCATCGTCCGTAGATCTGATGAAGCGGTATGCAAATCGAATGGGTCCAAGGTGTATGGAAGGGTGGAGTTCTGATGTGGGTTCTGACCAGCCTACAGGGCAGAAGTCATTCAGGCAGGTCATGGATGGTTTCTTCAGTACAGGAAAAATGGTGGTTTGCTTGAAGCAGGTGGGGCGTTAATATAAAGGTGAAAATCTCTGCTACCTGGTCGGCACACCTCCTGAGCACACAGCCTGGAATACCATTTGGCCGTGGTGACTTCTGAGGGTTCACTCTTTAAAAAGCTCTCCTCACGTCAACCGTGGCAATAGGCAGAGGACTGTGCTCTGAGCTTTGTACTGACATTTTTGGTTGGGGAAAGTCCTGACATTGACCCTTGGGATGACATCAATCGACCAGCAGTTATATTCTGAGACAGTCTGTGCATTCATCAATGTCTCTATCAGCTGCAAGCTGCAACAAAACATCTGCCAGTCTGTGGTCTTCAAGCAGTCCTGGAAAGTGCTAATAGATTCCTCACTCCAGCGCTGAGGAGAAGAATGTAGGTGTGATCCACCATACTAAATGCAGGGTGGGTGAGAGTTTTGTAGCTAATTTGTATTTGTGAATAACACTAGAGTCACAAGAGTCTGATCACCACGGGTAGGAAAGTATTTCTGCAAAACCTTTCTCATATTAGCACTATTGAAGTTGCCAACAACAATAAAAGCTGCATCAGGGTGAATGTCCTTTAGTCCATTAATTAGTCTGTATAGGTCCTCTAGTGTGCGTGGTTTATCCGCCTGTGGGTGTATGAAGACTGCTGTGATTATAGCTGAGTTCCCGTGGAAGGTAGAAGGGCTCTAACTTTACAGTTAGGAGCTCCAGGTCTGGTGAGCAGTGTGGTGAAAGTACCATAACATTCAAACCCAAGTGAGAGTTAACCATAATGCAGTGTAGACCCCTCCTCTTCCATGTTTACCTGATTCTGTAGTTCTAATGGCCCCCATAGGATTTAACCAAGTCTCAGAACATGCCAAATCACAACAGTTTGTAATGTCAAAAAACTACCTAGTGCATGCAGTGCCATTGTCAGTGCAACATTCCTTTACGGCACACCAGAGTAGGTAAAACAAATAATCTCATAATCTATGGTACATAATATCATTGAAAGATTTATAGAATCTGGACAAAGGGACATTCTCTGCTAGGGACAAGGCTGAAAACCAATGGCTGTGATCTTCAGCCCTCAGACGGGACTGTGTTAAAAACAGAAATAATTCTGTCACTGCATGGGCTCAAGAACACTTCCAAAAACAATTGTCTGTGAAAACAGTATGTCACTGCATCCACAAATGTAAGTTAAAACTCTACCAAGCAAAGAAGAAAACATATAAAAAAGATTTGCGTTCTCTGGGCTTGAGCTTTTAATGAATTATGCATTTTTATTAATTTGTCATTTTAGATTTGTTTCTGTTGGACACATGTTAGACTGATAGTAGCCTGATACCTGATGTGTAAGGTAAAGATCATCATGGTCGCTATGACTGCAATGCCATATAGTTATGTGTCGGGGAAAGGTGTGTCCACTTCATCTTATTTTCATTTATTTTAAGGAATAATAAAGCCTCATAGACCAGTTAACCCATTTTATTATAGTTTTTATAGTTTTTTCAGCAGAAGTGTTTGGATCTCTTCAGTTCGTTAGGAATTGGACTGTACATTTATTTTGCTATTTTTATCAACATGTAATGATTATTTGTTTCATGCCTGAAGAGGCGCTGATAGATATTGAGCATGAAAAGTAATTGAATTAAGCTTGACACAATGTATGAGCGCACTAGCTATATCTTTACTGAGGACACTAGATAGGAAAAGTGATACAAAAATTCTGTGTAATGGTTGGCTATATACACTGACCACCTCCTATCGGTCTTTGCACAAAAGACTGTGTTAACGTTGTAATCATTGGAGAGAAACATGTAAGAACTATGGAAGGTTAACATTTTGGACACATGCTGAATAATGGCTCTCCCCTGACTTGTTTGTATAAAGACAAACATGAGCTAACATGAGTTATACCATGGTATGAACCATTGCCTAAATCTTGCTTAACCACTTTTTCAACTCTTTATACTCATTCATTTCCTAAAATACTTATGTAAACTCAGTCAGTATATTAGATAATAGTAACGATCTAGTAGCATGTCCAACCCCATCAAGAACTGAATTATTCAAGGCATAGAATCCACAAGGCTTCTGAAATATTCCACTAGGATGTTATGATGACGTGGCCTTAGAAGGTTGGCACAGATTGGACAGCAGTACATAGTCCATGTGACACCATGAAGATATCTACCTGGTCAGCACCAGTGTTAAGATATGGTGTGGTGTTAAAACATTGCTCATTTTGTTCTGAAGGACCTAACGTGTTCATTAAACATTATCCAAACCATGACACCACTGACAGCATCCTGTTCAGTTGACACCAGGTAAGATGGCTTAATGGAAGCACTCTGATCATCTCAAATTCTGACTTGAGAACAGGTTTTGTCAGACCAGGGAATGTTTTACAACTCTTGAATTGTCTGTCAGCACTGGTAGGAACCCAAATGCAGACTGGACAAGTGAGGTGCAACAATTCATATATTGAGATCTAGGGAAGTAGTGGGGTTGGTTCGAGGGGAGGAGGTGGTAGGAGATTGTCGGGGGCAGGCAGGAGATTGTGTTCACAGGCTGGCGGCAGAGGTACAGGCAGCTAGCAGGCAGAGTTGTCAGAGACGGGCAGGATGTCAGTAGACAGGCTGGCAGAGGTCGTTCTGGTGGAATCCTGTGGTCGAAGGAGAACAAGGTAAGCAACAGACAATCCTGACTGAGGGTTTATCTGAGCGGATTTGAGCTATAGACTAGGGCACACGTAATACATACGACAGTGGATCAACGATCCGGCAGGGACAGGTCGTCAAGGCTTCTCAGAAATACAGCCGATGATGAGCCAAGCAGGAACAGGTGAGTGATCACCGATTGGGGACAGCTGGTGCCGGCTCTACCACAAGGTGTGACGCTACGCCCACAATTCGTTACCCCGAAGTATTGACAAGTTGTTGGTCCCAGGATTAATAAAAATTAAGGTCTGTTTTCTAAAAATGAGAGACCTAATCCAAACATACATGTCTACTCACTGGTTTGTGAAATTGACCTTTGCATACTATCTCATCCCATTAGCCTCTTGTCATTAATTCAAATTTTTCTTGTTCATTTATCATGGAAAAAAGAAGTGTTCCTGTCTCACCAATATGTCAATGGAATATTTCCTTTTCTATCTTCCTTCAATAGCCTGGAAATGACTCTCTGAATAGTGATGTTTTTTTAAGTTCTATTGATATTAAATCTCAAGATAGAAAAATACTGTATATCCGCAATACAATGAGTTGTGTGGTTTAAGAAAGGAAAATAATATCCAAAAATAAACAGCTGGTAGAAAGATTCACTGAGTGCAACCGTCTGTCAATAGTATTTGTCATAACAATTTTGTAATATTTTATGAAACTGTAGAAAGGAATAAAAATCTGGTTACTTCAGTTACTTGAGATACACTAACACATACACGCACACAGGCGCCCATGCTCTTGAAAAGAACACACACACACTCTCATTTAAATATTTTTCAAATCAGACCTCGCAAGTATATACATCATGCACCCCTGAGCTAATATAATATAAATGTTAATGAAGATTTGTGCAGTGAGCTGGGGAGATGAACATTTGCAATATGGCAAATCCTCTGTAACTTTTTGGATATGAAATTGGATACTGCATTAGGTTATTTCTTCCACATTGAGAATGTCCATGTAAATAAGTGGTAGGGAATATATGAATAATGAAACACATGGAAAAATGTTGGAGAGCAAAAATGAAAGTTATTAGAGTAATGCCTGCTTCGGGATTCTTCCATTTACTTTGGCATTCGTCCAAATTAAGTTTAAGCCCCTTCTCAATAATTCATATTAGTAATTATAATATAATAAACATTTTCAGATTGGCAAATCTTTCAGCAAACATGAGATGTAGTGTTACTTTAAGATTTAAAGACAGCTCATAAGCGTAAAACAATAGTATTGGCAGTCTTTTTGGTTTCAAGGACAAATTCATATTAAATGATAAAATAGCCACTTGATAATTATACATTTAGGTTGATTTGTGTGAAGGAGAGCATACTAGGCTACAATTACACAAAGTAATACCTACAGGTATGTCCATGATGGGTATTTTCATTAAATTCGCTCAGAAACTATTAAAATTCCCTTTTACTTTCATATTTCACATGAAAATTCATTTGACCTCCATTCTGCTTCATATTTAAGGTCTGTAATTCAATCCCCCAAAGTAGTAGACCATATTACCAACACATTGTTTGGGGTGAATTATTTAATATATACAGGTTAAATGAAACAGCTGTGGACCATCAGACCAGGTACTGGAATCCATTTTATACAGTCGGCTAATTACCTGTGACATCACAGTTGGCCGTCATTAGCCTTGGGACATTACCTTTTACTGTTGATTAATTGACTGGTATAAATTGGCCATCTGTTGCCAACTACTACCTGTAAATAGGTACTTTTTTAAACATGGGACATCCCATTCAAGGACAATGTCAAACACACCAAACTTTCCATCAATAACAAGTGTTAAATCATCAGTGTTCAATCAGTGTTTAACACCTCAGAGTCGGGATTAACAGTGACCACAAGGGAAGAACACCAGATTATCTTCCCATCCCAAAGACGTCACCCAACACAGAGAAATGTTCCGTTTATCGTCCATTTTTAGACATGCAGGAAGTTCACCCTATGGCCTATCAACATCACTTTCAGTTACCTTTAGTGTCTACCAACTGAACAGATGTGACCTTGCTTTTCTTCATAGGCAAACCAGCAACCGGAGATTTTTTCTATAGTAGCGCAAGTACATTTCTGAATCAACCAGGGCCATCATATTTTTTATGAAACATCTCTTACACACTGTTGTGTTAATAAAGTACGCAGACAGTTCTCGAGTGTAAAATAAACACTGAGAAATAATGAAAATGCATATACACCAGAACCAGTGAAATTAAATGAAATCTTTATATTGAAAGAATTGTTTTACATAATTTCATCCTGAAAAGCTGTCTATCATCACATTTCCACATGGACCCACTCTTTAACCTTGATGTTCTGGCAACATTTTGATCCCCTCTTCATGACAAACAAATACTTGTGATATACTAGAGGTGCCAATTGTATGCAATCCATTATATATGTATGTGGCTCTGGATAAGAGTCTTAGCTTAATGACTTAATGAAAATCCTACCACCTGGAAGAAGACACTTATTTCTTCCTTCTTCGTGTGGAACTTTAAAATCTTTTGTGGACAATTCAGTCTGAGGAGTTACGGATAAAGGACGGCAATGAGTACACACATGATAGTCCCATTTAATAATACCTTTTCAATGTTCCCTTTAACATTTCTATGATTTCTGAACATCTGAAATTTATTATAAAATGTAACACTAATAATGTATTAATATTGACAATAGATTAGCAATGGATTTCAGCTACTATTTATTTTCAAAGTAAAATAAAATGTTTGCCATTGACTGAAGACAAAACAAATAAAACACTATTATTTACAATGACACTTTGTCTTTTGCTGTATGTAATGGAATCTATGTAGCCATACAACGGTTGCAACTATAAAGATTACAATTAAAAACGCTGAGAATGAACAAGCCCTTCATAAAAATATCTTTACAAGAATGTACATTTATACAACAATATTTTTTGTAGCACACCTCTGATTAAATTCTTCTCTCAAATCAAGAACAGTATTGTTTTCTTTCAAACACTGAACATGTCTAATAGCCACTGACACATCAATAAATAGACAAAATACCCACCAATCAACCAAGCAAATGGTTATGTCTGCAAACTGCATTTACAGTGCTGCATTAAAAGTTAAATTAGCACACAGTTCAACAGTGCTATTATTTTGTGTAATGCCTAACATATTGTGATATGTGAATGTTTTGTTCTTTGGAGAGTGACCATTGGGCACAATGTTGAATCACCAAAGTATCATCTTCATTTGTCAAGGTAATAATAGTATGTTGCATCAATGTATTCAATGCATGAACATCTGCTAAATGTCATCAACCAATACCTTTTCCCATCATACCTCAACCAGCATTGTACAACTTAAATACACGGCTTATATTTTCACCACATAATTATACCATCACTGCAAAATATACATAAAACTTATGACAACATAGTAAATTTGTAACTTTGAAACAATGTCAGATCTTCATAAACACTAGAATATCTACACATCCAGGATTTAGCCAAATCCTGCTTTCATATGTCACTGACTAACAATGTGCTATGTTGACAATGAGATCAATACAATGACATCCCTTAAGGACTAACTATATTTATTGTGGCAATCAAAATATTTCCAAAAGTTTGACAATTACTTAATTTAGCAGGCACCGGTATCCAGCGAAATACACAATTATTTTATACCTTGCCAGCTCCGGGATTTCATCCTTGTGGTTACTGGTCAGATGCAGGTAGGTTAAACATTTTGTGTTTAACCTACCGGCATCATATGTCAAATGTCATCAATAGGAACATAGGCTTATAAAGGATTTGGGTGTTCATAAACAGGTTACATTTGAAGCCAAAGTTCAGCTAAAACAATACATATTGGCCTAGGGTTTCAATTTTTTTTTGAAGGTGAAAATGACTACATGGAATTCAGGTATGTTTTATAAGGTGTGTTTAAAGTTTTGTTCAATTTGGTTTTGATTACTGTATTCAATTTCATATGTTTGTATTAACTTACAGTTCTTAAAAAAAATACTCAGATACAGTTGTGCTCAAAAGTCTGCATACTCTGGCAGAAATTTTGACATTTTGGCATTGATTTTGAATATATGACTGATCATGCACTGACTTTTATTTAGGGATAGTGATCATATGAAGCCATTATTATCACAGGTTGTTTGGCTCTTTAATAAATCATAATGATAACAGAAATCAACCAAATGCTGATAAAAAATGTTCATCCCATTGAATGTTTGACCTTGTTACTGACACACAGAGGTGAAAATGGCAATTAAAGGTGAATTTCCCACACCTGTGGTTTTATAAATTGCCAATAATGTCTGTGTATGAATAGTCAGTGACGTTGTTTGCTCACATGTGGATGCACAGAGCAGGCTAAATTCTGAGCCATAGGGAGCAGAGAAGAACTGTCAAAATAACATGGTAATGGAACTTTATAATGATGGAAAAGGATTAAAAAAAAGATATCCAAAGCCTTGCAAATGCCAGTCAGTACTGGTCAATCACTTATAATGAAGTGGAAAAATCTGGGATCTCTTGATACCCAGCCAAGGTCAACAAAAATGAGCTACATGGGTGAGTTGCCAGAAAGAATCATTTACTGTGCCAATGCCACAAAAAGGCCTGGTTACAATATGCCCAGACCAAAATAGAGCTTTATAGTCACAACCATATGTGTCATGTTTGGAGAGGGGTCAACAAGGCCTATAGTGAACAGAATACCAACTCGACTGTGAAGCATGGTGGTGGCTCACTGATCTTTTGGGGTTGTATGAGTTCTATAGGCACGGAGAATCTTGTGAAAATGTATGGCAAAATGAATGCAGCATGTTATCAGAAAATTCTGTCAGACAATTAGCATTCTTCTGCATGAAAGCAGCGCATGGGGTGCTCTTAAACTTTTCAGCACAACAATGATCCAAAGCATGAGGCCAGCTTGACCCTCCAGAGGTTACAGGAGAAAAAGGTGAAGGTTCTGGAGTGGTTTGACCATTATATAACTGATCCACTCTGGGGAGATCTCAAACGTGTGGTTCATGCAAGATGACAAAAGACTACATGACCTGGAGGCATTTTGTCAAGACGAATGGGCAGCTATATCAACTGCAAGGATTTGGGGGACTCACAGATAACTAATACAAAATACTGTGTGCTGTTTTTCATGCTAAGGTGGAAAATAAACAGTATCAAGAACTAAGATTATGCAGACTTTTGAACAGATGTCAGTTAATTGTACTCTTTGTGGCCATGTTTTGTTTTATGATTGTGAGATTCTCTTATGGCACAATCAGTTGAATGTGAATCCCATGAGAAATAAAATATGTGTTTTTCTTGCTCACTCATGTTTTCTTTACAAATGATACATATATTACCACATCTCCAAGGGTATGCAAACTTTTGAGCACAACTGTAGCTTCATTTTCTATACATTTCTTTGTGTTAGGTGTTTATAACTTTTTTGGCAAACACGTTTTTAGAAATGTTTGCCAATTTATTAAAAATGAAAAGTATTCAGACCCTTTGCCATGAAACATGAAATTGAGCTCAGATGCATTGTGTGTCCTTTGTGACAATGAGTTCCCCTGTGGCAAATTAAACTAACTAATAAGCTCCTTTGGCAGCGATCACAGCTTTCAGCCTTTGATATGCTTTGACCAGCTTTTCACACCTGGATATGGGCAGTTTCTCTCAAGCTCTGTTGTATTGGATGGGGAGTGATGGTGAATTGTGATTTACAGGTCTCTTCACAGATGTTCAATCAGGTTCATGTCCGGGATTTGGCTGGGCTACTCACAAAGATATTCACAGAGATATCTTTGAGCATTGTCTTGACTGTGTGCTTCAGGTTGTTGTTGTGCTGAAAAATGAACCTGCCCCATTCTGAAGTCCTATGCACTCTCTGGATCAAGTTTCTATAAGGACCCTTGGTGCATTTTTCTAGGCTCTTCCTTACTTGAATCCTGAATAGTCTCCAAGTTCCTGCTGTTAAGAAGCATCCCCATAGTATGATGCTCTCACCACCACACATCAAAAGGATGGTATTAGTCAGGTGATGAGTGGCACATTGTTTTTGTCAGACACAGTGCTTTTTTGTCTCATCAAACCAGATAATCTTTATGATCATGTTCTCGGGGGTCCTTAAAGTACTGTTTGGCAAACTCCTGATGGCCTCTCAAATGCATTTTAATGAGAAGTGTCTTCTGTCTAGCCACTATCATAAATACCTAATTAATGGAGGTCTGCAGAAAAGTTTGTCCTTCTGGCAGGTTTGCACATCTCTGCAGAGACATTCTGAAGCTCTTGAAGCGTACCCCTACACAATTCAAGGTCTGCAGAGCGTTCCTTAGACTTCATGGCTTCATTTTTGCTCTGTCATTTACTGTGAAATGTGATACCTTATATAGACTTATGTTTGCTTTTCTAAATCATGTGCAATCAATTGAATTTGCTGCACGTGGACAGAAATCAATGTCAAGTATGATCAAAAGACACAGCATGCATTTGAGCTACGTTTGGTTTAAAATGGCAAAGGGTCTAAATACACAAGACATTTAAGTTATTAATTTTTCATAAAATTAGCACATACTGGGGAGATTTTCTAAAGGCACTGTAAATATATGGTTGAGATGGCAACATTTTAAGAAACACTGGATAATGAATTGTGTTCGTATGTCAACTCCAGAAAATAAATTATTTTTACTAAGATCTGCCCTGTATAGTTCCTTTTGTGTTCTAAGTCAAGCCCTAATTCAAGTTTGACAGCTGATTTACATTTCTTTATAATTTATGTTGGATTTTTTATAACAAATTAAAAAACAATTTCAGTAGCATAAAATATATATATCCTTCAAATGGTTACTGGTTGCCATGACAAATAAATAATTCAATATAACTGTTGCTATACTTTACAGTTTGACTGATCAATGAATTATATATGATGTGTTGGATTCACCTCACCATCAAATCAAAAAATAAAACCTAAAAAGTCTAAGACAGTGTCTTAGATTAAACAGTCCAATCACTTGACATTTGGCTGTGTTGTGTAAAATAAATTTAAATCGCTCGAGTCCAAAGTTCTATAAAGGTTTTTAAATGTTTTCATGTGCATGGGACAATCAGTATACGGCCACGTAGTATGACCTCACTCCAAGCAATCAAAGAATCTATGTACGACAGGCGTCTTTGTAGCTTCTTCATTGGCAATGCCCCCTACTCATATTACTCACACATTGAAAAAAGAACAGATGCCACGTCATTCTCTGGTCAAGATGATCTCTTCAACAGATAAACAGAGAACTCTAAGGTCTGTTAATTACTAATTTACCTAGGTCACAGCATACTAAATGAAACCACCATAGAAATGAGTATAAACTGCCAATGTCATATAAAATCATAACATCAAAACATAATTTATTGCTTCACAATTTCAAATATCTATCACAGTTGTCACCCAAACACTATTCATTATAAATTTTTATAATACAGTAAGATTATTAGATTATACTGTCCAAACACTTGACTTGAGTTTGTACTGTCAGCCAAACATTATTCATTATTAATTTTGTAATGCAGCAAGTAACCCAAAGTTATGGCTGTTTACAATCTAAAGTAACAGAATGTATTCCCCTTTAACATGTCCATGGCCACATTTTAAGATAATGTAACTTTAAATGTTTTATACATATATATAATCTTAAAAGTGTGCATGTGTGTGGAGCATGCCAAGGTCACAGGTCTGTGGCGTTAACAATTAGTGTCAGCTGTGCAGAATCTCAAACATCATTGTTTGCTTCCACTACCTTCTTGTCATGAAATCGGAACTGCAATTAATTGGGCAATCGGGTGTTGCTATTAGATGAACAGTGATTGCGTTGTGTAAATACCCCATAATTCACATTGTAGATCCACTTGAACTGTTTGAAAGAGCACTATTATTTCCTTTTGATGACACTTAAAAGGGAAATTTCACTGCTATTCTATTTACCAATACCTCACATGACAAAAATGTGAGTGTTTCTGCATTTTATTGCATTGGTAGTAATAAGCCATCTACATATCAGATTGTAAGCAAACCATAATATCCAAATATCCAGAGTTCATATTGATTTCATAGCAATCTACAATCATTAGAAGGAGCAATTGCTTCGCAATCTCAAAACTAGTACCCAGCTAGTGAGCTGTAGTAAAAGCCAGAAAACAAAGTTGTTCTTGACTTTGCAAAACAACAAGACCAACTATCTACGTGCAATTACTATAATCGAGCAATTGATGTGTGAAAGACACACATAAAGACCACAATAATTTCTACAAAACCAGATATAGTTATTCAGCTCAGTCAACCGATGATGTCATTGTTTAAACTCCCCCTTCTGCAAAATGTATAATAAACTGATGTGGAGCATACTTATGTCCAGAGGCGTTTTTGGGCAGTCTGGCACCCGAGGCAAGATCTCTAAATGTTGCCCCCCCCCCAAAAAAAAATAAGCCTTCAGGGAGAATAACACTTCTTAATTTTACTTTGTGCGATAGCAGGTTTACAAAAATGCAAACATACAGGAGAATCGACATTGTGTGCAGTTTGAGAAATATATAAAGACTAAATAAAAACAATGTTTACTAATTACATTACAAATATTTAACGACAGGTGCATAAACTGGGAAAACAAAAGACACACAAAATCGTATTCTGTGTGCTATTACAGCAGATGAAGGGCAGTTTCTGATTTAAAACTGGACAGGCATCGATTTCCTTGCTGCAAAACTATCAATGATATCAATGATACCTACTCACCCACCATCCATTACGGGCTCCGCTGTGCCTGACCATCTCTCAAAACGACAATATCCTCTCACTTATAACAAATAAGTCTTGACTTAAAGTATAATTTGTTCAGTTTTTATAATAACTAAAACTATATATGGATTGATGTTCCCAATATATATATATCAATATATATTATTTATTTTATATTTTTTTAAGGGCAGGTGAGGTGCCCAATGCTGGTGGTGCCCTAGGCGACCGACTAGGTGGCCTATGCCTAGAAACACCTCTGCTTATGTCTGAACACAACTAATCATTCATCATTGTCTAGGGAGATAGATGAAACACTTTTTCTGACTTGGCTTTGCCTTTTTGTTAACAGCAAAGCGACCACTCTTTGGGAATTCAACAAACATCCGGACAACCTTCTGAGTGGGTGCCTAAAGACTAAAATGTCAATGATCAATGCCTTAAACCAAACATTATTAAAACGTTTATTTTAAAAGGTTGTAGAGTGCCCAGTGGGAAAGAATGACCCAGTTGATCATTGCGATCACAAAAAAGAACACAAACCAAAATATTGTATCTATCGACAATCTTATCTCAATGGTGTCAGCGAACGATTTAATCAAACTTAGTTCATCAAAATGTCTGACCTATCTATACTAATAACTCAATTAATGGAATTGAAATGAGCATTCATAATGATCCACCCAGAAGACCTACATAATTATCTAATTTATTTTAATAACATACTTATACCTAAAATATATTTCAGAAAAGCAAATTTATGGTAAACAAAGAATAGAATGCCTCTCAAATGACACAAGTCTGGCAATGTGTAATCATCCTGAGATTACACAAAAATATAAAAACAGGTAGTAGTAAGATCATTTTCAAAACAGAGTAATATAATGAACAAAAAATATTTTATTGTGTAGTTTTAAACCTTTTGAATTCTACTCATAGAATCCTAACACAGAGACATCTGTATGTGCATAAATCCCTTGAAATTGTGCAAGTGTTTTTTATAGTCCACTACACTTTCTATTCAGGTCATCTAAAGTCATCTTAAATAAATGGAACTTTATTTGACCTTCAAAAAGTTGACACAATTACTAAGAACATTTAAAAAAATGAACAACATATAAATTATAATTTAATTTACAGAAAGACATTTCAATGTCCAATCCCACTAATATGTTCAAAGTTGTCTAAGTATTCCATTTGGGAACAATGGCATTAATTCTTCAATTAGGCTGATTGGACTAATATGTTAAATTGGGCAAGATAATTAAGAGTGCAACACTAAAAATCTTTTTTTTTTCTTAGTTTTTCCTTGGATGAATATGTAACTCCTGTGCATGTGGTACTGCAGCTGCGGTGGCTGTGAACAAAAGGGAAAAAGAAGACACATTCTCTCCTGAGGAGAGGTCAGATCCATGTGGAGAAAGAGGGCATTGCTTCTCACAAAGTGAGGCATGCTGGGTAGTTCAGATTGTGCAGGGGCTACTACGAGACACAGGGCACGGCTTCCTGCCCAAGTCTGACGTTGGCTAGCTGTAACAAGAAATTTGTTTTCCTCTTTGAAATTGGGCAGGAGATCACAATAAATATGGAACGTCTCCCCAGGGCATGCATTTGATAAATGGATAAGCCAGAAAAGTCACGCTAAATGCGATTGCTTATGTAGGGGTAGAGCCCAAAACATGATATCACTCAATACAATTCCAAATCCTTTCAGAAAAAACATTTGTGATCTCATAAGTGCATAATTTATCATGTTTGCGACTTTCCTGTCAATGAAAAAAAAGGACAAAACATGAAATCTACAGAAGAAAATCTTAAAAGCTCATGCAAAATTATCCTCTCTGACTGTTTTCTGCACTGAAAATAAAAGCCATAAACAAACAAATGTGAACATAACTCTAGGGAGTGACAGTTATCATCAACATCAACAAATATCCCGCCTCTCTTACAATTTTAATGAGTGTTTTCTTCTTTCTCTAGCTACAATTTAATTGAATCAGTCTCCAAAACAATAGTAAATTGAATATCCATGGGCAGATGGATGGGAAGATGCAGTAGCATATTTTTATGTGACAGCAACAGTCCATATTCATAAAAGTGACTGCAGCTCAGTGGGGCGTTTTGTTCAACATCTCTTCTACAGAGAGGGAGAGAAACAAAGGGAAAGGAAGAAGACTGCCATCTTGTTTCTACAACACACAACCGTTCTTTCCCCCAGAGATCCTTTGGTTTCTCTAGGAGGTGATGATGATATCTCGATGCCATAGAGTAAATGAAGAGACATCCGCTCCCCCAGTCCTTAAGATTAAAAAAACAAATGATAATGACAGTGACAACATGAAGGAGACAGCAGGAAATAGCAATAGGTTTTCCCTATGACTATTAAATCTACTTTTTATTGTAGCTATTAATAAGAGTGCAAGAGGATTGCAGAGTGCTTACTGTTTGCACATATCTTTTTGGATCACTTTAGGAGCCTAATCCTTCAATACGATCTACAGAGAAAACTGTAATGTTCAATCCAATCATTGGTACTGGTCGAACAGCATTATTTATCGGTTCAACAAAACTATAGGTCACTCTGAGGTTGTGCTGCATATAAGTAGTATTCTGAAATGGCAAACAAATGGAAAAAAATCAAGAAATGTGGCAGAAATGCATGGGAAATATGTGGGTGAACAAAGAAATTGATTCTAGAGATGACTGGACAAGCAGGGATATACAGTGATATACAGTTTATCCCCTGCTGTATGTTTGCCCACTGACAAGGTCATGATCAGTCTATAATTTTAATGGTAGGTTTATTTGAACAGTGAGAGACAATCATTTTATGAATTGATTTTCATTTTAATGAGGGAAATAAGTATTTTACCCCTCTGCAAAACATGACAAAGTACTTAATGGCAAAACCCTTGTTGGCAATCACAGAGGTCAGATGTTTCTTGTAGACGGCCACCAGATTTGCACACATCTCAGGAGAGGTCTTGTCCCACTCCTCTTTGCAGATCTTATCCAAGTCATTAAGGTTTCAAGGCTGATGTTTGGCAACTCGAAACTTCAGCTCCCTCAACAGATTTTCTTTGAGATTAAGGTCTGGAGACTTACTAGGCAACTCCAGGACTTTATTGTGCTTCTTACTGAGCTACTCTTTTGTTGCCTTGGCCGTGTGTTTTGGGTCATTGTCATGTTGGAATACCGATCCACGACCCATTTTCAATGCCCTGGCTGAGGGAAGGAGGTTCTCAACCAAGATTTGACCATACATGGCCCTGTCCATCGTCCCTTTGATGCGGTGACGTTTTCCTGTCCCCTTAGCAGAAAAACATCCCCAAAGCATAATGTTTCCACCTGCATGTTGGATGGTGGAGATGGTGTTCTTGGGGTCATAAGCAGCATTCCACCTCCTCCAAGTACGCTGAGTTGATGCCAAAAAGCTCGATTTTGGTCTCATCTGACCACAACACTTTCCCCCAGTTCTTCATGAGCATGGAGACCTTAAGGGCACTGCAGGATTTCAGTCCTTCACAGCGTAGTGTGTTACCAATTGTTTTCTTGCTGACTATAGTCCCAGCTGCTTTAAGATAATTGACAAGATTTTCCCATGTAGTGCTGGGCTGAATCCTCCCCGTTCTCATGATCATTGCAACTCCACAAGGTGAGATCTTAGAGAATATACCTACCATTAAAATTATAGACTGATAATTTTTTTGTCAGTAGGCAAACTTTATTATTGAAAATACATATATTTAAGTAATCTACGTACATAATCATGCAGACTTCATTCAGTACAAAGAAGTGCCTTTGGCAGCAATCACAGTTCTGGGTCTTCTTGGGTATGCCTCTACCAGCATTGCATACAGGGATTTGGACAGATTCTCCTATTCTTTCTTGTAGATCATCTCTCACACTCTCTCCCAATGGATGACATGTCCAGTTAACTGTGATCTGCTGGTCTCCACACATTTGCGGGGTTTAATCTGAGCTTTTCCCACTAACTCCAAAGTGGTATCACAGTTTTCCAAGTGTTTTCAATATTTTTATTACTTGTTCACTAGACTTTTGTACTTATAAATCACTACAAATTACAAAAAATAGAATGTTTTTTAAATGTCTATGGCACAATTTCATCATTACATATATCCCTGCTAGGCTAATCAAACTTGGTGAATTGGTGAGGTGGCAGCTTAGGCCCAGTACCTTGAGATGAAAAGGACGACAGAAGGGAATAAACACTTTTCCTCAGGTCCTGCATTCAGCCCCCCCTTCCTCACAATTCACTGAGATCAATTTTGCTTGTGGACCATTGCTACTCCATTGCTGTGCTCTCTGTAAATGCAATATGTCGCTGCCCTTCACTGAAGCCAGCTGGCCATACTATGAACATGATTGATTAATAGACACTTGGTGATGGTAAGGTTGAAAGAAACACTTCAATAACTGTGTTGGTTGTGAGAAACTAATGGTCATGAAACTAAAGGAAAATGTTAGAAAACCTAAAATGGTTAACATACACAAGCATTGATAGAACTTTAGGAAAGGTTATTAGTTCAGCATTATATTACCTGTTCTCAGTTGTCAATGTCAGATACATGGTTCTCTATCTGAAGAGAAAAGAAAATTAAAACATGTATTTATTAGTACATAAATACCAATCTGGGTAAGTTCAAATGTGATGAGAACATATCCTACTCAGATCAGAGCATATTTTTCAGGACTTTTCAAGGTTTTCCGGGGGGGAATTCCACGAACTTGCAAAAATATCCTTATTCAGTTTACATTACCACTATCTTTGATCAATATGACCTTGAATGGAAAAACAAATAAATCTCCCACACACTTGCTGGGAAAAATAATATCTTCCATTATCGAGAAGAGAAGGCTTGGATCTTGGATGGAATGCACACACTTCATTTTATAATGGACCATAAATATCAAATAATAAGGAAAGCATGGTGGCGTTGAACCAGAGATGAACCCCAGGGATAACTTCTTTGATCTTCCTGCATGAACTTGAAAGACTTCACTGTGTGAGGAGACACACTCTAGTGACACAACAGGCAAGATAATCTTTAGAAAAAGGACACGTTCAAATAGCATAACACTCTGTGATAATTACTGTCAGAAATATCATTAAGGTGACTTCAAAGTTTTCGACTGAAGTGATCTATAATTGAAGGTATCATTTTAGCAATTCCTAAAGTTTTCAAATGACTTTCCTATTTTCCATCAGTCTTTGTCTTTGTAGAGTAAAAAACCTGCAAGTTTGAAAACCACTAGCTATATCCTCAGTAGCAACTATATCTCAGTAGCAACTATATCTCCATTGTCATATTTGGAGTGGTAAGACATGCTTCTAATTCCCCTGTGTGTCTCCAGGGCTCTGTTTTAATTACAAACAGTGATTGTGTGTGTGTAGGTGTGTGCACACATGCATGTGTGAATAGAGACCTGCCACCTCCACTTAAGCCAAGGCCGACTGGTGAAAACTGTCAATTTCGGCCCCACTCATGAACAACCTCACAGTCTTCAATCTGGAGTCATGAATAATTTATTTTCTTAAGGGAAAACTGGTGTGTCCAACTAAAATATCTGACCACACTGTCTCCTCAGTCCCTCCACCATGCCCACACTCATCACCCATTTTCCATACCAGATGATTGCCGTCTTCGTCATAGTCATCTTCGCCAACGTCAGTCATCTCTCCGATCTCGACATCCAACACCCCATCTCCAGCCTCCTCCCCAGAGTTCTCGGCTGTCTCAGACACAGACTCCTCATGTAGAGAGTCACAGTTGTCCTCGTACTTTCTCTGCGCATCTGGACAATACAAGGATGAAGAGTGAGAGAAAGGGAAATGAACTGATACTAAAGTAACCATCGGTGGCAAGAAAACAGTTAAATACTTACTCGCTACTCTACAGTGAGAAGGAGATACTGTTCTTGCAATTGAGATTCATAGCAATCAGTCATGGTGAATACTTCACCGATGTCTGAGTAAGGGTTCCAATTCAAACATCTTCCTTACCTACCATACTGCGAGCAAGTACTCTAGGACAAACAATGAAGGCTCCTCATATAACCTGAATTAGCAGTGTTAACAGAATGTTATGACAGAGGGCTTGGTGCTTCTTATCTTCCCATTCTGTCAGGAGGACTGATGGGTAGACAGCACTTTTAATTTCCTTCCCCCAGCTATTGGTGTTTTTGATGGCAGGTCCCCCCTCATTCTCTGTCTCTCGATACCTTTTCCCTCTCGCTCTCTATCTTTAACACCTTTTCCTCTCCCTTTCTACTACCCTTTCCATCTCCCTTCTCTCTCTCTCCCTCTTTCTCTGACACCCTCAATTTTTTTCCCTCACCAGACTCGGCTCTCTGCTGTTTTTCAATCTTCTCCAGCCGACCCAACAGAGAGTCGATTTTCATCTTGATCTGAGTCAGCTCTCGTTTGATGGTCTGGAGCTGGTCTGTCTTCACTGCTGAGACATTTTTTTTTATTAAACAAACAGATAGACAAGAAATCAGACAGAAATAGTAAGTGCTTCTTTCTTTCTTTTTTCTCACAAATAAAAGCCCACGATAATAATCAATTTATTTTTTATTTCCACCAAACATTTGCAACCCATGGGATAAGAATTAGGGAAGATCCAATTTAGCTTAGTACTGGAGCAATGTAAAATATTGAATTGAATGAGACACAAGTCTGAAGTTGAGTGAGCAGGTATAAAATGCATGATCTATTTGGTATGTGTTCTAATTGACTTGACCAATCAAGAACCCTCCATTATTTGGCCCTGGAAAACCTGAACAAAATATTTTGCTATAGCAGTATTTTGGGGTCATTGTCGAGCAACAAGGTTAAGTACCCTCCAATGAGTGTTGAGGCATTTGGCTAGCTCTGAGAAGATAAGATTTCTGTAGACTTCAAAACTCATCCTGCTCCTGCAGTCAGCAGTCACATTGTCAATAAAGTAAGCCATTTCTGTTGGCAGCCATACTCTACCTCCACCATGATTTACAGTTGAGTAGTTTTGCCTTGGATCATTAGCTCTTTTCTCTTTCCATCACTCTGGTAACAGGTCAATATTTATCTCATCTGTCCATCAGACTTCGAGTTCCCAAACTCTCCAGTTTTTTTGTTGTTGTACTTTTTAGCAAACTGTCACCTGGCCATTCAGTCCTTGAGGCTACCAGTGTTTGGCATCTTGAGGTAAACCCCCTGAGGTTATGCTGGCATAGTATTCTTTTTATGCTGCTCTTTTACACATCAATGCCTCATAATCCCAGAATTCCTCAATCATCCACTACAGTGAACTTCTGTGGTCTAACAGGTTGTTCGCTGTTCCTAAGCTTATATCTATATTCTTGCCCCTTAACAATGACGCATACACTCACTTTTGACACACCTAATGTTTTGACTGTGTCTGAAATTGGCATATTCAGATTTGTCATGTTGATCTGCTTTATTTACCCTTTGTTCCAAATAAAAACGCCACACTCAGACTTCAAATGCCACACCTTGAAATAACAATGGCATGAACCAATTATGCAACAACCAAGAAACAGTCCCCTAAAATGTGAGGACTATCTATCAAAATTGATGTAATTCCTACATGGTTAACAGTTGATGGAATACATGAAATACTGAAAAATAGAAACTCAACTTGTGCTCACTGGAACAGTTTTGCTTAAACCTATTCCTGAACTATGAAATCAAGCTCAATGAATTGTGTTATAATTGTGGTTTGACCTTTAGAAACAACCGTCAAACACAGGAGATACACTGGAGATACCACCTCTTCCCAGCAATTTAAAGGATTATGTTTTGGAAGGAGAGTCTGTTGCTTTCTGGAGCAGGAGTGACATTGGTTTATGGTTGAAGTGCATCTTAATTTGCTATTAAACATTGATCGTACTATGGGATTAGGGCGATAAATTGACTTTGGCAGGTGGTTTTGGTACATTAACACCGCTTCAAACTGAATACAGTAGGGTTGGCCATCCAAACGTAATGCCTCCCTCCAACAGCAAGTCCTCCCTCCAATTTGTTTTACAAATGTAAAAGTATTATAGAATATGGGCTGGTTTCGTGGACACAGAGTAAGCCTATTTCTGTACTAAATAAAAAAAAGGAACCAGGCAAGCCTACTTCAGCCAGCCTGCGATTAGAAGGGATGAATGTTGTTGCCATGGTTTACTACTGTATGTGTCAGACTGTGTCTAAACACTATGCTATTTATACAGCTACACATTTTTCAAAACTAGTTCCCTACACTACTACAATTACAAACCAACAACAGGTAAAACAGGATCGCTAGATTACATTCAACATGTTAAATTAGAAAGAGATTACCTTAGATGGCTAGCTAAACGCTATACAGTTCTTATAATGAAAACAATAACTCAAATCACTCTATGGCTGGCTCATTTCTTTAGAAAACAATGACAGTTGAATAGCTAACCACTATGCCATGTGATCTTGTCACGTCCCCGCCTCCGTGAGTGCGCAGCAGAGGGCCACCGGGCTCCTGAGCTTCAGTGCGCACCAAGTCACACACCTGTCCCCACTCACCTCATCACCACGCATACAAATACAACTCCCTGCCACTTCTCCCCTGCCAGATCAATGGTTCATGTTTACATGCCACATCTCGCGTTTTCCAGACTCTCGTCCTGCCTTCCCGTGTTTCGACCATTCCCAACTATTCTGCCTGAGCCCTGCCTGTACTTCTGCCCCCCGCCGGTATTCTGATCTCTTGCCTGTCCCCGACTACTCTGCCCGTTCCCTGACTGTACCTCTGCCGCCCGCTCGTGTACCGACCATCTCCCCGTCCCCGACTACTCTGCCTACAGTTCGTCTGTGCTTTTGCCGCCGTTACGTTAGACGTCTCACCTCCCGTCCCCATACATTCTACCTGTCCCTTCCTCACTCAGTCCCAGTCCACGCTCAGATCCCTACCAGTGCCCCTGATAGATCTAGGCAAAGAAATAACGAATTTGAGAGCATTATGTTTGTCGTCAGGGCAGTTCATCCACCGCAATATAACTATAAACAGTTTAACTTCAGGCTTACTATAATGTAGCTCCTGAAGCTTGTAGCCAGCAACGTTTTAGTCTAGCAATACAGTACATATAATGAAAATAATGACACCAGTCACTCCATTGTTGGTTCTTTTCTTTAAACCAGAAAAGGAACCTGGTTAAGCCTAGTACAGCTGGCCTGCGAAAAGAAGTGATGAATGTTGTTGCCCACATAGGATTCAAAGCTGTGTCTCCCACACAAGAAGTGTGTCTTTAACCACTACACCACAAAGTTATATGCTTGCATGGTGTTGGTATAGCGTCTCGACATTAGATCATGTTGTCAGGCATTAACATCAAGCCAAGCTTTAATATTTCGCTAGACACCATTAAACATTGTGTTAAACTGACAAAATGTCTTATTAAGTTTACTTCCATCACAAATATCATAAATGAACTGTATGGCTTTTGCCACTGTCCGTATTAACAGCTTATTAGCCAGTACTAGTCTTACTAGTATCTACTAACTTAATAATTTGAGAACTTTTGTTTTTCTTTCATTCTTGAATGACACTGGTACAAAAACAATCAATACGATAACTGACGTTTTTGTCAAGTGAAAAGACGAGAGAATCATGGAAACCCCTACACTTTTACTGCACAAGGGTTTGTGAACTAGCCGATGTTACCCCAAAAAGCATGCACGGATTCCTACTTTGAAAACCCACCAGAAATAGTCGCAATTTAACCGTAAACAGTTTTATTTTAGGCTTACTAAAATGTAGCTACGTAGCCAGCAATGTTTTTGTCTATCCTGAACAAAATGCATAATTAGTTTTTTTACTGTAACGAGACCTGAACACGGTTGCCCACGTCTCTAACCACTATGCTATTTAACAAGGGGTAGTCAGTCAGTAGAATAGATTTGCTCTTCTTGGCCGCCTACACTGTCCACCAAAAACAATGACAGTTGAATAACAGTCCACTACACTATGTAAATCGACAGCAATATCCTTGGTAGTGCAGTTCGTCTATCACTATACAGTCAACAGTATTACTTTAGGTTTAGTATAATGTAGCTACTGAGACCTTATAGCCAGCATGGTTCTAATCTATCATGAACAAATCCTGGTGCCTAATATGTTTAGTCCGTGGTGAGGATCGAACCCCAGTCGACTACATGGCAGTCTGTGTCTCTAACCACTACGCTATTTAAAAAAAGGTTAGTCAGTAACTCACTCACTCAGTTGGAGACGTTCGCTTTTCTTAGCAGGCTCTGCTTACGAGGTCCGACAAAAATCCAATATAGTAGATATGTTCCACTGAATTTAAGTCCAGGACTAGGCCTTATTGGTGCATGAAACAGACATTGTGTTTTATAATTCCTCCTGAATGTACTGACAATAGAATCCAATTGTTTCTAAAAAAAAATATTAATATACAATTAGGAATATTGTGGAATAGGTTAAACCAGACCTGGGCAAGATAAGGCCCCCTGGCCTTTGAGTCATTCTATCTAACACTTTAAAAAAATACACAATAAAAACACTTGACATGCTCTGCAGATTGCGTTACTTTATTTACTGCTGCGTATTTATTTTATTTTCAATCAAATGTCTCATATCACCCCCATTAATAAGTACAGTAGTATCATACTGTCCATTTAAAATGCAATAAAAAAAATTAAAATAATAATTAGCAACGTTTCTCAGACAGGCTCATTTTCAGATATCGCAAGCCATCAATTCTGTATAGTATGAACAAAAAATATCTTACGTGCGTGGATTGTGGCGCTGGTCCATAGCCATGTACCATAGGAACACAAATAGCTTGTTTCAACTTAAATGACTAAACAAAATATGTATTTGCCAGAGGTGGTCCAAAAGTGCTGGGTCAAAATTTGGGACATATTGTGGCATTTCTTGGGGACCAGACAATTGTTCCTTAACTTGTGAGGTAAAATTGTGTCCTACTTATATGCTTAGTTGACGAATGATAATTGTAAACATTCACATACATTTGAGTAACTCAGTAGACACTTATCCAGATGGACAAGGCGTGTAACAATTACAGATAAGTATGAAATGTTGTATATCCAATTATTAAAGTGATCAATAGCTGTTCATAAAATAATATTTCTTACTAACTCTTGTTTATAATATTTCTTTCCCATTAGTTTCTATCGCTAGATGTCTCCATGGCGGTTTTTCACAATGGCTGTCTGCGAAAGACGTTTTGTTGGTGCTAGAATTCATTAGCGACTTATCCTAGTGCATTGGTCGTCATCCATCTGTTATGTATGGACAATATAATTTTTATTTTTCATGTAGACAACTGATATTTTTAGCTATCTATGTTTCGAAAAGTTTTACAAATGTCAATGTATCAACCCCACGTCTATAGCATCCATATTAGGAACATTATCATGCCTTCAAAGAAACTCAGTTGTTCCTCCTCAGTCATCACCCCTCCCTCCTCAAGGAGAGGGTATTTCGGAATATTTTCATGAAATCATAAATATCCAGCCTCGCTATAAGCACTCACATTGTTTGAAAAAATCCTATATGTGTACTTTATGGCTCTTGGCTGGTTTCATTTTGATGCTTAGAAACAAATTGGCTTGCTGCTAGGTGGCTACCTTGCCACATTCAACCTAGTTAGCTGGCATTGGCAGTCTCACTACCGCCTGCAGTACTGAGGTACACAGACTGCGCACGTTTAAAAAAAACTAGCAAACTTAGAGCAGTGCCTCTATTTGAGATTTACGACCCAAAACAACTATAATATATAATTATATAGAAATCTATTATTATTACATAACAATTTTAATAATTTGATCATCATTCTAAAATAAGTTTTTTTTCATGATCAGTCATATTTTCAAAATCAATGCCAAAATTTCGCATTTCCGGCCTGGGTATGCAAACTTATGAGCACCACTGTATATACAGTCCTATATATATTTGTTTTCTTTTTTTACCAGGCTTGTGCTTAAATTTCACATGCTGTTGTCACTCATTCACCCTGATGCATTCACATCCCAGCCTGAGCAAGGACATATGTGTTTGCATAACACATATGTTGTGTGTTGTAGGCTCAAAGCAAAAACAGTCCCAAATTGCAGCTCAGTCTAATCAATCTACTACTATCTAATATCAATAGACTGATAATTTACAAAATCAATAGGGATCAAATACTTTTTCCCTCACTGTAGCTGACATTCTAATCTAGAGTGATTTAGCCACAAAATTAGTGTTTGCACCTTTATGCTTTTTGTGAATAATGAGCCCATTGGAACCATTTATGACAAATGACAATTAAATTGTTTAATGGTCGGAAAACAATATGACAAGCTCAATTAATTACTTAATTCATGTCAACAAGTATTAAAAACGAGGACATATTGAAATAAGCTGTTAAGTTTGATGTTTGTGAGCCTGTCAAGGTGTAAACAAATGTGTTTTAGCTGACTACATACAACATACATAACCAGGTTTCATATTATGCTGGAAATACAACGGTATAGGACTTGACCCTAAAATGTCAGTGTTTAGAAACATCCACTTAAAAAGGCCTACCTAATACAAACAATCTGACAAATGTCAGATTAATTTTCACCAGGCCCATCTCTCTGAGTATACATGAGGCTCTACATTTCTTATGTAGCTGGAACTGAGCTGATTAAGGGAATTATGGGTAGAAAAATACTATCCTGCTTGATGGTTGAAAATGTATCATCTGTCAACACAGGGGAAAACAAACAGCAATAGCCTGAAAGAGATAACATTGAAGTTTATGAAAGCTTGTCAGTTCTAAAATAAGGATGCTGCATGAAGTGATTGTATGAAGCACTCCCATAGCTTCATTCTCATAGCAGAATCTCAGAGAGGGTAAAGTGTTTACTTGAGCAGCGTATAGCATAGCTGTTAGAGCAGCCCAATGTCATTTCAGCAGTCACACAGCAAAATATTGTGGAATCTGAGCATTAACAATTACAATATGAATGTACGTTTTATTGGAAGTGAATGTGCCTAGATAATGAGAACAACAGAAAGCTCTCTGTATAGAGTCTCTCTGTAGATTGCGCTCTGATAACCACAGGAATGTTTACATTGACCATTTGGCATGGGGGTTACGGTCTTGGAAACCTGATCTTTGCTAGGTAGACACACCCTTCAATGTATGTATCAGCTTGTAACCAACATTACAGTGAGAAGAGATTCAGTGAAATGGGATTAAGGTTGTGTTAGGAAGACCAGGTCCATAAGCTCATGAACAAGACTATCTAATGCTTCAATAAACAAATAATTTACTCTCTCCCTTGACAACCGGGTATCATTATTACAACCACTATACGAAACGGCAGATTTTTAACAATGTTTTGAAGCAACTACTGTGTTTGATTTACTGTATGTAACCAGGACACACCATAACTGCTGATTTCTCTACACTCACCAAGGACAATACGTACATACAGTGTCGTCATCAGATCATAATAAATAGCACAGATAGCTCCAGTGAGAGTCGGTAGTGCTAGTGGAACCAGTTTCTACTGATGCTTTTCTCTGCTCAGTTAAATGGCATTCTTTACTTCATCTTTACTTGACCAGGAAAGTCAATTAACCCTGAAAGCCAAGGCAAAGGTAAAGCCATATATTTCTATTTTGCCCAGCAAAACATCAACTTCGAGCACCTGAACCATAATGGTGACACTCATTAAGTGGCAGGTACTCTATGTGAAAAAGTGTGTGAAAACAGATGGGTTTGTTTGGTGGTGATGTTGGCATTGGCTCCATTTACAATACAGCATTGTGGAGTAGTTTATATATAACCCTCCTTGAGAGTCAATACCCAATTGATGTTGAGTATAGGAGTCACAAGCAAGCCAACTTTTGTGGCTGTTGCTTCTATTGTTTGCCTAGTCTCTCTGTCTCTAGGAAATCCCATAGAAAATATGGGGGAGGTGGAGAATATGAACATGTCACTAAGGCATTATTTATTCAAGCACACACACAAGCACAGAGCAATTTGTCATTTCTACATCGGCTGCTGTGTATGCTTTGGGCATCTTACTAAAGTGGCCCTATGATAAAAAGAACATATGGAGCCATTTGTAATGAATCAATGACAAAAGCCATAGATCAAGAAAGATTTTAGACATGCTCAGCCTAATCCAACATAATATCACCAATAGCATTGTTGTTTTAAAAAACAGACCACGTCACTTTAAAACACTCAACACACATTCCATTTCAAATGCCCGAGAAACACCTGGAGGCGGCAGCTTTTGGCAGACACAAGAAGAGTTGCCACGGTGTGTAATGAGATCGAGAAAGCCCAGAACAGAGTGAGATGGAGAGAAGTAACACATTATTTTAAGAACAGTTCGGATGGAAAGCAACAGATATGTAATTGTATCGCCTACACCCAAACAGATTCATTTTAAACCCTTTTTAAGTAATTTTTGCCCTGTCAGAAAAGTTGCAGAATGATAGACTTTCAAATAAATGCAGTTCCAAGCTCCAAGAGAAAAATGTACATTCTGAGATGCCTGTCTTGGACAAAAATCTATAGTATTTCCCCCAAGAGGAAAACATGGTTTTCCCCTTGCTTCATAAGTTCACTGCATCAGAGCCCCCAGACTGACATTAGCAAGCTGTAGGTAGTGATAACACTGCCCTGAATTAGCAGGAAGAGGAACCCTACAGACCGCACACTGAGTCCAATTATACAGCTCATGTTATAAAGACTGCCGTTTAAGATATTTAACACATATTTTCATAGCTAGTACCTCTGATCTTCACATTCATTACATACATTTTTTGTAATCTTTTATTACTAGACAAACAATAAAAATGTGCCACAGACTGATATGGATGAATTGTCAGTGCCAAGAATGATACTGCATTACGATTCAGTTTAGAAGAAGAATATTCACTATGTTTGTGTCTTACATGGTTGTTGCTTGTCTTTGTTGTCCTCCTGCAATGCTTTATTTATAGTTGCACAGAAAGTGCACGTCATCAGTAGGAACGTTGGGAAATGGGAGCTTCTGTTGCTGAGGGAGGGGTTTGGTATGGGTTTACTTTCATGCAGATCCCTGAATTACTTATGTAATCACCAATTCAAAATGTAATATAGTTTGATTGCAGTATATTAAGCAACTTCGTAAAATGTTTTATATATATATATATATATATATAAATATTACTGTATCTTTTACTTTACATTTTTTTATGTTTGCGCCCCCCCTTCTTATCACATTATCTCCCAGTTGATACAGGACATTCGATCCAGGCATGTCCCTTTGATGCACATCTTGCCAGGCCTTCTTATTGTACTGCTCAAAAAGCAAGCGATCTTCATGCATTGTGGGGAGTGCAAGGAGTTGACAGAGCATAACCAAACAAGGCTGCCCTGTCTGACATCTACACCACAAACCCCAGAGTGTGCTGAGCCAATTCACCATGCGCTACGCAAGAATCCAGGTTTTAACTCCTTATCACAATGATGCACCTGTACTACAAGGCAGTGATCTAGACCACTGTACCATTTGGAAGCCCTACACTGAAAAAATATTACAAACTGTTGTTCATCCAATTCATCTTTTTTATTCCATTCAGTTGAAAATTATTGGTTTAGAACCAGATATATTTTTATTTGGATCAAGTTGCCTGCAGTGTGTAAAGCCTAAATATTTCAGTATATATTTTCAAAAGGGATTATCCAGAAAGCTTTGCTGCAAGATGTTTTAGTATCTTCTGTTCCTAACCTAATCCAACCTTTAAGAGGTTGGATTCATATACATTTATCTGATGTTGTTTACCTCGTCTTGTTCATTAAGCAATTGTGGAGTATATTTGTTCATTACTTTCTCAGCTGTAGTCCAATTGGTAATATTTAGAACCCCATTGGCATCTCTTTTGGGCCCCATCTCCCCTTTCAGTAGGGAGTTTTCCAAGTGGTTGGCTACTTACACTTAGAACCAGTCCTGTTAGAACCCAACAAGCTTGCTTGCCGTGAGTCCCTTGTATGCATTTACATTAACTGAACAGTATGAATAAATTAAGCATATGCTAGGTGGAAGCTTCAGGATTGTTAGTTGTTGACTGCAACGACTATGTCTTTGTCAGTGAAAAACAATGTAATGGTTGGATATCACTCACATATACACCAATCAGCCATAACATTATGACCACCTGCCTAATATTGTGCAGGTGCCCCTTTTGCAGCCATAACAGCCCTGACCCATAGAAGCATGAACTCCACTAGACCTTTGAAGGTGTGCTGTTGTATCTGGCACCAAGAGGTCAGCAGCATATCATTTAAGTTGAGTAAGTGAGGTGGGGACTCCATGGATTGGATATGTTTGACCAGCACTACCCCCGATGCTCGATTGGATTAAGGACTGAGGAATTTAGAGGCCAAGTCAACACCTTGAACTCATTGTAGTGATCCTCAAACAATTCCTGAACCATTTTAGCTGTGTCGCAGAGCAAATTATCCCGCTGAAACATCGCAATGCCATCAGGGAATACTGTTGCCATGAAAGGGGGCACATCATAGCAGGTCTTGATCACTGATGGCTAAATATGACCAGACACTGCATATTGAGGAGCACTTCAACAACAACTCCAAACCCTGATGCATGTGGCAGGGCATCCAAGCAATCACAAACTACTGGCCAAAGATCCCTACCCCTAGAGCCAGCAACGTCTCCATCACCAATGAATTAAACAGGTTCTAAACTCGCTTCGAGAGGGACAACAAAGATCCAGCATTATAGCTGAACTCCTCCCAGACGACCACGCCCCTCAGAAAATCGACAGGAAATGTGTTGTCTGCACTGAGCAAGGTGCATTACATGTCAATTCTCACTGTTATGCTGATGACAAGTTGTATATTTCGATGAAACAGGCCCCAAAATTAGCTACTTTGGAAACATGCATTTCAAATATGAAGTGGATGATGGAGAACCTCTTGCTTTTAAACTCAAGAAAAACAGAAATTCTCGTTTTAGGACCCAAGAAACAAAGAGTTTTGTTGGCAGATCTTACAGTGAACCTCAACGGTTGTATGGTTGTATACCAAAAAACTGAGAAACCTTGGCGTTAACTTAGACTCTGTCATCTCCGCTGATGAACATATAAAATACACTGAACAAAATTATAAACGCAAATCTTTTTTGCCACCATTCATCATGAGCTGAACTCAAAGATCTAAGACTTTCTTTATGTACACAAAAGGCCTGTTTCTCTCAAATATTGTTAACAAATCTGTCTAAATTTGTGTTCTGGAGCACTTCTCCTTTGTCGAGATAATCCATCCACCTCACAGGTGTGGCGTATCAAGATGCTGATCAGACTGCATGAGTATTGCACAGGTGTGCCTTAGGCTGGCCACAATAAAAGGACACTCGAAAATATGCACTGTATTGGGGGGGGTCCGGTGGGGTCAGAAAACCAGTCAGTATCTGGTGTGACCACCAATTGCTTCATGCAGTGAAACACATCTCTTTCACATGGAGTTGATTAGGTTGTTGATTGTGGCCTGTGGAATGTCGGTCCACTCCTCTTCAATGGCTGTGCAAAGTTGCTGGATATTGGCAGGACCTGGAACACGCTGTTGTATACTCCAATACGCCGATCCAGATTCCATTGCTCGCTGGTTTATGGCCGTATATAGCGTCCATCTGGTTGAACCATTTCCAGGTCTTTCACTTTGGACCACTTCGAACATTGTGTTCCATTATTGATGGATTCACCTCTAAGTTTTTTTTAACTTTTCCCTACACTGATTGAATGATCGTTGGTAGCCATGTGTTGCAAACAGTTCAGAGACCTCTTAGTAGACCTTCTTGTTACGAGTTGCCCGATTCAGCTCTCCCTGGATCCATTCGTCTGCAAACAAATGGAGGAATGTCTACACCTCCACAATTGACCACGGCATGGTTATGCGTTTTGTCATTTTTCTAAATTTAAAGATATGGTAACAAAATTGTTTTTGCTGCACGTTGTGTTCATGCCGGTTTATGCAGGATGTTTATGCAGGATGTCCCGTGAGTGACAAGTCTAGTCAGAAGTCTATCTTTTTCACATCACCTTTTATTATCACCTCAGCTCACTTGGAACCTCAACGGTGCAGGTACCAAAAAGTGTCTGGTACTAAGGACTATCCTAACATTTTGCCCAATGGAAAATCAGAAAAAGCGGGGCGGGTAGAGCCGTCATGCTGGTAGTGGTGGTAGCTCCCAAAGTGTGTAGAATCAAGGCGAGGTGAGTAGAGTTGAGCTGGTACCATGCAGTGGAAAAGAGACATTATTGTGCCGGGGGAGTAGAGTCAGTTATCCTTCTCCACTCTAAATCCTTGTAAACCTAAAGAATGCACTCTAGATTTTCCTTGTCTCCTGCTCTGTTTTAACTTGGGAGGACATGAGGTCCTGGCCCACACTTCCTGAGTACCAGTCTGTAAAGAGTTGTTGCTGCCCTGTCCAAAGTCCTCCTGGCTGTGTTGCCGATCAAGATGATACCTGAAGATTCCAGCTGCTAGTCAGCTCAACATAACCCTCCCCCCTCCATGGTTGTCCCTGTCATGGTCCATCAGGTCATGTTGTTGGCCTGGATTAGGTTTTATAGACTCATTGTACATCTAAATATTCTGCCCTCTTCTATTTGCACTCCTGTTTAGATGCTAACTGCATTTTGTTGTACTGTACTTGTCCTGTTCAATGACGATGAAGTTTAAACTAATCTAATCAACTGACAGTGAAAACAACCCTAAAATAATTGTCAGTGTAATCAGTGTAGTCAGTGTAAAGTGTAAACAACTTCCAGAATGCTGGGGTGAAAGTGTCACAATCTACTGTTCAATGAAAACTTCCACAGCATAATGATAAAGGATACACTGCAAGACACAATCCTCTGTTCATCACCAAAAACCGAACGTTCAGAACGACAAAAAAAATAGATCCGCCAATACCGTTTTGTGAACAGGTGAGAAAAAGGGGAATCATTATCAAAATAAGGGCAAAATTGTGGAGAAATAAATGAACTGCAGATGATCCAAAGCATACCAACTTATTTGTAGTTTGTGCTAGAGGTAATGTAATGACATGGACATGTATGGCTGCTTCTGGAATGGACTCACTCACACTTACTGATAATGTTAATGATAGCAACTGCAGAATAAATTCAGAGGTGTACAGAAGCATATTGTCCCCCAGTGTACAAGTCAGTCTCCTGATTTAAATCTGATTGAACATGCATTTCCCTTGCTGAAGAGGAGATTTAGCAAGCAACAGAGGTGTGGTCCTCCATCTACACCTTGAATGACCTGGCTGTGTGGTATGGTGCATTATCCTGCTGGAAAAAAAAAATCTTAGAGTTGGGGAACATTGTCAGAGCAGAAGGAAGCTGGTTTTCTTCCAGGATAACCTTGTACTTGGCTTGATTCATGCGTCCTTCACAAAGACAAATTTGCCCGATTCCAGCCTTGCTGAAGCATTCCCAGATCATCATCGATCCTCCACTCCATTCCTTATGGTCTTTTGCAAACTTCAGCCTGGCTCTTCTTTGCTTCTCATTGATGAAGGGCTTTATTCTAGCTTTGCACAACTTCAGGCCTGCTCTCTAACTGTTTCTAACTGTCCTCGCCGTGCTCTTCACACCAGCTGCTGTTTGCCATTATTTTTGTAGATCACTTGATGTCATACTACAGTTGTTGATGACATCAAGTGACCTACATCTTGGTCAGTGGACAGTCGTTTTTGCCCTCTGCCAGTCTGTACTGTAGCTCTGTTGTCCGCAATATCCCCCAATGTTGCTTGACCTTGTTCTTATGAACCGCCGTCTTTGAAATTGTCAGGATGAAAGCAACTTGACGCTCACTGTATCCCTCTGGCAGTAAAGCCAGAATTGAACCCATCTCTTCCTCACTCAAAGCTTTTCTTTTTAACTCTTTTGTCATGCTGAATAGTTATTTTTTACTAAAATTACCTTTTGAGGTACTAATAGCACTGTTTTTGCCGTCCAGCTGGTCATATTGCAAGAGGATAGTGATGACCACAGCAGTAGATGACCAAAACTAAGATTTGTTTCAGGAAATCACCTAATCAGTACCTCATTAGTTAAAATGACGTGTGCCTTTGTTGGAATTTAACAGACACTGGTATGGAATGGCTACCATACATGTAGAAATGCTGATTTAAGAAAAATTAGGAGTGGCCAAAGCTTTAGGTCTTACATTTGCTTTATGTTGAATTGTCCCTATACTGAAGCTTGTACCAAATGGAGGAAGGAACTCTGAAAGTGCTGTTATTCTAAGTTGGTAAATCATAGGTATATCTGTTGAAAGAACCAGGAAAAATAGGTGACAGGTTGTACTTTTGCCTTATATTCATCTTTGAATTGTAGTTAGATATTCCTTGATTGTACAGCAAAAACAGCAGTGTTGAGTTTACTGCCCTAAAGCTTATGGAGTGCACTGTAGGTTTACAATAAATGATTAGCCATGCAGCCTTAACATCTTGAATTGTCTGGCCAAACATGCTCCCACGGGGGCTCTAAAGACTCTTAGGTTACGACAATCTTCTTTTTGTTATGCAGTGTTATTCTCGTAAGTGCATGGTAATATAATGGGGGATCTAGAAACGTAAGTAAGCTACTTATTCTAGTCATCATAGGATCTGCTGATTTAGCTGTGCTTATTAAGTTCCTCCAGTGTACACAATGTTATTACTATTTCCATTTGATATCCATCCAGTTTGCAGGTGAATATTCTTTTTAAAAACATCTTCTGCCTTCCAAATGATTGTCCATTATTCTGCAATGGAATGCTATTTTATATTTCAGTGCACCAACCTTTTGGTTGCTATGATAGATGCCTGTAACCATTGTTATCAACACCAGTAATTTTGCCCTGTTATTAGGTTAATTTCTGAACAATCCTCTGTTCAACTTAAATTACTGTGTAATGCCATTAACAACTTACCTATAATTACAGTTGTGTGCTACTGTGCTATAATCAGGCACATGTGTTCTATTCCTCATGTTTTTATTTCTAATTAACCTTTCCGAACTTCACTTAATGATAATGTGCTCTTTTGCACCATCCCAGAAGCGGCCGTGTCTTTCTAATAGAAAATAGGTCTTGATACGTCAGAAAATCCGCTTCTTTTAGGGTTTCCCTCACAGTAGGCATTCATCCACTTTTCATGTGATCTACCACAAACTGGCAAATGCAAATACGTTAGTCTCTCTCCGTATGTAGCCCGTTTAATGATAACTGTCTTGTGAGTTGATAGAAATGCTTTAAACAACCACCATCTTCCTAAAACTACAACACAGGGTTACGTTGTAAAAGCACTTTGTGACACATGCTGAATCAAAAAGGGGTTTTACAAAATAAATTTGGATGATTGATTGATACCTTGCAGAAAGATATCAAGTTTAAATATAGAAATGATGTATGATATCTTTGATTGTTGCAAACCAGGTTGTCTACAGTTGGATTAAAGATATTTTTAACTATTTCTCAGGGCCTGAAAGTGAGCGGTAGGTGGGCCTTGGGACCATATGCGTATATTAGATATACTACCCCATGTTTTAGACTATTTAAGTAAAGCCGATATGTTGCATCAGCTGGACTGAAAGCAAAAGAGCCACCGCAATATTCCACCACACATTTTTCCACACTTGACTAGATTTATTCTCCCCTCTACAAACCAATAAAAGGAAATCTATTTTTGTAGTCATAATCAGCTGCATGAATAAGAGGAGTACATCTTGGAGAACCTACATTTGAGTCCGGAGGAGGTAGAGGAGGCAGAGGAGGTGGGTGGTCTGGAAGAAGATGAGGAAGAGGAGGTGGTCTTGATTGGGAAGGAGGTCTTCCCACGGCGTGTGGGTGGCGCCAATACCCGGGAACGCTTCAGAGGGATCACCGCTCTCGGGGGAGGTGCCACCCGGCCATGGTAGTCAAACAGCCTAAAAAGTATGGAGAAAGAGATGGGGGGAGGGATGTAGAGTTTGGGGCTGGAATTACACTTCCAGGTACTTGAACTACAGTGCCTTGCAAAAGTATTCACCCCCTTGGCTTTTTACCTATTTTGTTGCATTACAGCCTTTAGTTCAATGTTTTTTTATCTGAATTGTATGTGATGGTTCAGAACACAATAGTCTAAGTTGGAGAAGTGAAATGAGAAAGACATATACTTAAACAATCTTTCAGTACATATACCTTTTTTGAAAGGCCACGAAGACCAAGGAACTCTCCAAACAAGTAAGGGACAATGTTGTTGAGAAGTACAAGTCAGGGTTAGGTTATAAAAAAATCTAAATCTTTGATGATCCGCAGGAGCACCATCAAATGTATCATAACCAAATGGAAAGAACATGGCACAACAGCAAACCTCCCAAGAGACAGCCGCCTACCAAACCACACAGACCGGGCAAGGAGGGCATTAATCAGAGCGGTACACAGAGACCAAAGGTAACACTGGAGGAGCTGCAGAGTTCCACAGCAGACTGGAGTATCTGTACATTGGACGACAATAGGCTGTACGCCCCATAGAGTTGGGCTAGATGGCAGAGGGGCCAGAAGAAAGCCATTTCTTTCAGCAAAAAACAAAATGGCATGTTTTGAGTTTGCAAAAAAGCATGTGGGAGACGGTGGAGGAAGGTCCTCTGGTCTGATGAGACTAAAATTGTACTTTTCGGCCATCCAAGAAAACGCTATGTGTTTTTGACTTGGAATGGCCTAGTCAAAGCCAAGACCTCAATCCAATAGAAAATCTGTGGTCAGAACCTAAATAAATAAAAACATCTTCAAAGTTGTGGGCATGTTCTGTAAATTTAATGATGCAAATCCTCAAACAATCCATGTTAATTCCAGGTTGTGAGGCAACAAAACAAGAAAAATGCCAAGGGTGGTGAATACTTTTGCAAGGCACTGTATATCACCCGAGAATCCACTTATTTATACAATATTGGTCGTAAAATACATATTCAATGCAGGTCTGTACTGTAACTGAATAATTCTGTCTGCTAAATGTCAATGTAGGTTTGGCATGTGCAGCCCATCACATTTGATGAACTATTCGTTGTACTGCATATTATTTACTAATGACAACCAAATCTGTACTATAACAGTACAATATAAGCATGTCCTTTTGGATGCAAAACATTATACAACTGTTTAAAAAAGGTTTGGAGGCAAATAATTGCAAATAAAACCAGAATGCAATGATGTGCAAATCATTTAATCCCTACATATAAATGAAAATAGTACAAAGATAATATATTAAAATGTTGAAACTGAAAAATATTTTTTGGAAAATATGATGCCAGCAACACGTTTCAAAAAGGTTGGGTCAGGGACATTTTTCTTACTGTGTATTTCTTCTTCTTTTAACAATAATGTAAGCATTTGTGAACTGATGATTGAAATATTTTTTCCATACTTGCTTGATAAAGGATTTCAACTGCTCAACAGTTTGGGGGCTCCTTTCTCATATTTTCATTTCAGAATGTGCCAAATGTCTTGACTGCAGGTAGGCCATTTTAGCCCCAAGACTCTTTTACTACGGAGCCATGCTGTTGTAATACGTGCAGAATGTGGTTTCAGTTGTCCTGCTGAAATAAGCAAGACATTCCCTGAAAAAGACATTGACTGGATGGCAGCATAGGTTGCTCCAAAATCTGTATCTTAATAAGTTGACCTCCGCAAATAGTGTCAATTAACTGTATGGCTTTTGCCACTGGCTGTTTTACTTATTAGCAGGTAATAGGCTTACAAGTATCCCGTAACTTCCTAAAAATAGTCATAAGAATTGATCAATTACTAGCGAGACTGAATATTAACTTTTCCCTGCCAAAGCTATTTCATTGTATGGCACAAAAACATATTTTTCTTTCATTGGTTCTATGAAAATAACTATCAATAAAGGCAACGATAACTAACTTTTTAATCAAGTGACAAGATGAGAGAATCGTGGAATGGACCAGAAATAGTTGCAATACCTTATAACAGTAAACCGTTTTAGTTGAGGCTTAGTATAACATAGCTACTGAATGTTGTAGCCACCTCAGTTTTTGTCTATCCTGACTCAAAAAGCATGCCTGGATGTCAGGAATGCAGGTAAGGACCCAAGTGCGGACTGGAGAGGAGAGGGGAAGAGACAGACAGTGCGGTCGGGGACGGGAGGCACAGCGTCTCACGAACCGATGGCGAATGCACAGACGAGCAGCAGGCAGAGTAGTCGGGGACGGGCAGATAGTCGGTACACGAGCAGGCGGTTGAAGCACAGTCAGGGAACGGGCAGAGTAGTCGGGGACAGGCAAGGGATCGCAATTCCGGCGGAGAACAGACGTACAGGCAGGGCTCAGGCAGAGTAGTCGGGGACGGGCGATAGATCGGTACACGGAAGGTCTGTTCGGGGAGATTGCGAGATGTGGAATGCTAGCGTAAACCATTGATCCGGCAGGGGAGAAGTGGCAGGGAGGTGTATTTGCATGTGTGTTGATGAGGTGAATGGGGACAGGTGTGTGAGTGGTGATTGGTGACAGGTGTGTGACTTGGTGTGCACTGAAGCTCAGGAGCACGTGCGCCCTCTGCTGCACGCTCGCGGAGGCGTGGACGTGACACTGGATGCGTGCTTCGAAAATCCACAAGAAATTGTCGCAATATAACCGTGTACTGTTTTATTGCAGCCCCCAAATAAAATTATAAATTATCGTTGCCCTCACCGGATTCAAACTCGGGTCTCCCACATGGGAGGAAATGTCTTTAACCAATATGACACAGAGCTACACATTTGACTTGTGGCTAGAGACCATTAAGCAGTGTGTTAAACTAAAATGTTTTATGAGTTTACCTCCACCACAAATAACTTCTATGAACTATGGCTTTTGTCACTGGCCATTTTAACATCTTATTAGCCAGTAATAGGCTTACTCGTATCTACTAACTTCCTAGGAATAGTCATAAGAATTGAGCAATTGCTAGCCAGACTGAAGATTACATTTTCTCTGTCAAAGTTATTTCATTTTATGCCACAAAAACATTTTTTTTCGTTCATTAGTGAATGACATTGGTGAATAACTATAGGTGACAATAAGTGATTTCTCGTCGAGTGAAAAGACAAGAGAATCGTGGACACCCCAATTCTCACTGCCAAAGGGGTTTTATTATCCAAAAGCATGCATAAGACGCGTACCTTGAAAATAAACCAGAAACAGTCGCAAAATAACCATAAACAGTTTTAGTTTAGGATTACTATAATGTTGCTACAGAATGGTGTATGTAGCCAGCAAAATGTTTGTTTATCCTGACCCAAAAAGCAGGCACGGATGCGTTCTTTGAGAATCTATCAGACACCGTCGCAATATAACCGTAAACAGTTTTATTTTAGGCTTACTATAATGTAGATAGTGAAGGTTATAGCCAGCGAAATTTCTGTCTATCCGGAACAAATCCAAATACATACTTTGTTTTGGATGCAAGGAGATTCGATCGTGGGGCCTATAGCTTGCAGGTCCGCTTCTCTAACCACTAAGGTATGAGAGGAAATAGGCATGAGGAACTTAACACATATGTGCTGACTAACTCTCAACAAAGGACCATAGGACGTGTTGCCTGTTACTTATAGGCCCTACACATCCTGTCCATACCTCCTGCTAGGATTTGAACATTTGACTGTCACAGGCTTGAGGGATAGGCCCACTGACCATAGGTTGGAACATATCATACAAGGGTCTTTTGTAGAATAAACCTTTATTATTGGAGGGTATTGGACTGTGTAATGGATGGTTATGACCATTGACCGCCTCCCATGTGTCCTGGCATTAAAGACTGGGTTAACTGTGTCATTTTTGGGAGAGGAAAAGAACTAAAAAGACACTTAACATCATTGCCTCATGCTGAATAAAGATGCCTCTCCCATGACTTCTGGCTGCATTAATTTTGTTCATGGATACAAAATGGACAGAATCTAACAGGTAAGTCAGTCAGTCACTCACTCAGTCAGGAAGATACATTCACTCTTCTTGGCTGGCTTTGCATTTGTGGTCCGTCAAAAAGGGGGTATAAACACAAAAAAATGATGTCAAGATGAGGTGGCTTCCTTGACTCAGGGGCAGTAGATCTTTATCACAGTTCTCCGGCTGATTTGATATTTAGTAAATGTTTTACCAGATAAATGCATTGAACACAAACTAAATTGGATAATGAAAACACATCCATGTTCTCTATTCAGCCAATTTAATGGCTGAAGCCCCAAGGTCTTACGCTGTTATATTATTGTGCTGGGGAGTAGGGTCAGTTCTCCTTCTCCACTAAAAATCCTTGTAGATCTAAGGAATGCATTTTCTAAATATTCCCTGTCTCCAACCATTTTAAACTTGAGGTCTTGGCCCACACCTGCGGAGTACCAGGCTTGACTTGTTGCTGTCCCTGTCCAAAGTCCTCCTGGTTGTGTTGCAGCTCTGGGCTCAGCACACATGCATCGATTAATTATTACAATTTGGACTCTTAATATGTACACCCGGAACAGCCAGGTAACCCCTCTGAGCCTGGTTCCTCTCTATGTTTCTTCCTAAATTGCAGCCTTCTTAGGGAGATTTTCCTAGCCACTGAAGTTCAACACTACTGTTGTTTGCTCCTTGGGGTTTAAGGCTGGGTGTTTTGTAAAAGCACTTTGTGACAGCTGCTGATGTAAACTTAAGTGAATAATTTAATACATACCGACTGTAGAAATCGTCCCTGTAGTAGTCATAATCAAATTCATAACCACTGGGGATGAGAAGGAGAGCAAGAGACTCATTAGAATTTGATGTTTACCAAAAGCAGGAACAATGCAAACATATCAAACCCAGAAAAAGTTAGCTCCACATACATGTACAGGTAACAGCAGACAGTGAAAACCTTTGATTATCTGACATTTGGGGGTAACGACTGGCTGCATAGACCAGAATAACATTTCTTTCAGAGTTGTTCTACATTCAAGGCCACAACCTTTGGTTTACCTAGGAAACATAACAATAGCTCCTTTGTCAATCTCACATCAGCAGTGAGCACAGAGAGCTTGAATTTTTTTTAATAAATAATGAGCTACATTTTAGGGAAAACAAAAAAATACTAGACAGAACAGGATTGTTGACATTTCTTTTTCAGGGATAATTTTTAATTAAGATTCATGCAAATATCCATTTTGAGCAGCCCAATGTTGGTTTTGGCAGTTCGGTTTTTGTTTTTCTAATTACCATGTTACATAACGGCTGTTTTGAGCTGTGGTATTAAAATGCAAATAAGGTTTTAATGAATTTGCGACATCAAAAACAAATTGCAAATGAATATATAAGTAAACAAAGAGATTTAATGGAACAAGCCAATCAATGGTACTACTATGGCTTGACAGGGTGTCCGCTAACAGCCTAGTAACCATATGTTAAGAGAACAATACGCATCTTTTACATTATACATTGACAAACAAATGAAGCTTTGTTGTCTTTGTGAAGTTTATAGGAGAAGAATCGGTGCCATGTATAATAAGGCTGTTCTATTTAACATTATTTGCATGGAAGACCTCATATTTTACTTGCTAATTAATTAGGTGCCAAGATGTAATTTAAAAAATGAATGAATCTATGTTGAAAATTGGGCAATACATAATCATTTTTGAATAAGAGCTGACCTCAGTCCAAAGATTGAAAATATTTAAAACTTTGCTGAATGAAAAGTTGTATAAGCGTCCTCAAACCAATACTCAGTAAAGTATCATTGATCCTTTGCTCACAATCCTAGTGAGTAAAACCAATACTGAACACTGAGTCAGAGTTTTGTCATTCAAAGCCATAATAGCTTTAGTTTAATTTAACTGCTTGGCCTATTCCTTGATTGCTTATGGAGTGTTTGCTTCAGTACCACTTCTAGACGTAATCTGAATTCGCATCACTCCTCAGTATTAACCTGACATCCGCACTTTAATCCGATCCCTTCACCAGCTGTTAGAAGAAAGCCTCAGATACAGACTTGAGACATGATCTTCATCTATTCATAGCCAAGAAAGAGAAAGAGAGAAAAGGAGCAAGAGAAAGGGAGAGGAAAAGGAAGAGACCAATGAAGCAATAGGGAAGAGTGAGGATAACCAATACAGTGATAGGATACATTAAAACCTGACATGCATAGCAATGTCTTTATCTTAATTCGGTATCCACAAATATCTGCTTCTGAAAAGTGAATGGATCATCTCCCATTTCAAGTTGGACATGTTTTTCCAAGGGAATTTTATATATTTGTATCTGAGAAAGGAGAAGTTGATTTGTTTCAAAAAAGTAAAACATCTAAAACTATAAAAAAAACGTATTCTACAAAAGCACTACTGTTATTCCATACGACCAGTAGTTTTACAGCTGGATAAGACGCTTTTCTGTTTTTCATGCCATAACCGAAGGTGCTACCACTAAAACCACATTTTGGATTGGTGGACTACGTATGGTAACACTCCTCTTGGCCTTCCACAATCTCTACAATAGTGATATTTGGGCCAGTGACTGTCGTTGTGTACTGGCCCGACATTAGTACCCTAGGCCAGCTTGCCATTGTTAATGTTGAACATTGATATTGCATATACAGTAGTGTCAAAAAGTGTTTGCCCTGTACCTGATTTCTTATTTGTTTGCATGTTTGTCACACTTAAATGTTTCAGATCATCAAACAAATTCAAATATTAGTCAAAGATAACACAAGAAAACACAAAATGCAGTTTTGAAATGAAGGTTGTCATTATTAAGGGACAACAAAATCCAAATCCACATGGCCCTGTGTGAAAAAAAGTATTGCCCCATACAACCTAAATGGTTGGGGCACCCTTTGCAGCAAAACTGCAATCAAGCGTTTGCGATAACTAGCAATGAGTCTTTTACAGCGCTGTTGAGAAATATTGGCCCACTCATCCTAGCAGAATTGTTGTAATTCAGCCACATGGGAGGGTTTCCAAGCATGAACTGCCTTTTTCAGGTCATGCCACAGCATCTCAATGGGATTCAGGTCAGGACTTGGACTAGGCCACTGCAAAGTCTTCATTTTGTTTGTCTTCAGCCATTCAGAGGTGGACTTGCTGGTGTGTTTTGGATCATTGTCCTGCTGCGGAACCCAAGTTCACTTCAGCTTGAGGTCAAGAACAGATGGCCGGACATTCTCCTTCAGGAATTTTTGGTAGACAGCAGAATTCATGGTTCCATTTACCACAGCAAGTCTTCCAGTTCATGAAGCAGAAAAATTGTCCCAGACCATCACCATATTTTACTGTTGGTATGATATTCTTTTTCTGAAATGCAGTGTTACTTTAACGCCAGATGTAATGGGACACACACACACCTTCCAAAGAGTTCAACTTTAGTCTCGTCAGTCCATAGAGTATTTTCCCAAATGTCTTGGGGATTATCAATATGTTTTCTGGAAAAAATGAGACAAGCCTTAATGTTCTTTATGCTCAGCAGTGGTTTTCGTCTTGGAACTCGGACATGCAGACCATTTTTGCCCAGTCTCTTTCTTATGGTGGAGTCATGAACACTGACCTTAACTGAGACATGTGAGGGCTGCAGCTCTTTGGATGTTGTTGTGGGGTCTTTATAACCTCTTGGATGAGTCGTCGCTGCGCACTTGGGGTAATTTTGGTTGGCTGGCCACTCTTGGGAAGGTTCACCATTGATCCATGTTTTCACCATTTGTGGATAATGGCTCTCACTGTGGTTCACTGGAGTCCCACAGCTTGCGAAATGGCTTTATAACTTTCTTCAGACAGATGGATCTCAATTACTTTTCTACTCATATGTTCCTGAATTTCTTTGGATCTCAGCATGATGTCTGGCTTTTGAGGATTTATGGTCTACTTCAATTTGTCAGGCATGTCCTATTTAAATGATTCCTTGATTAAGAACAGGTGTGGCAGTAATCAGGCCCAGGTGTAGCTAGAGGAATTTAACTCAGGTGTGATAAACCACAGTTGGGTTGTGTTTTCCCAGGGGGGGGGCAAACACTTTTTCACACAGGGCTATGTGAGTTTGGATTGTGTTTTCCCTTAATAATAACAACCTTAATTTCAAAAGTGCATTTTGTGTTTACTTTTGTTATTTTTGATTAATATTTACGTTTTTTTGATTATCTGAAACATTTAAGTGACAAACATGCAAACAAATAAGAAGTCAGGTAGGGGACAAACACTTTTTCACACCACTGAATCAGGTCATTGGGGGCAGTAGCCTACATAGCAGTGATTTCTTGGCATTCATTCTCCCGCCCCGTCAAGAACTTTTCCGCCACATCAAGAAAAATAAATCAATAACTACAATGTTTTTTCTACTAATAACACAATTTGTCAGGGTACAACATCTATCTTCATTTTAATGCCAATGCATAAATCTAGTTTCCTTGATTACTGACATATAAGGTTTGTCTATAGGTCACATGAATAAGTTACCAAAACACAGAGAATTAACTAGAAAAAGACTAGGTCCATTTCTCCAAATGAATATGTTCCAAAAACTGAGTCTGTGCAGGACTCTCCTGGGGGTTCTAGTAGGGGGGTTGTCAAGAAGCTTAACGGGGTAAAACACAGGTAAATATTCTCTAAATGGTTTTCTGTTTATGAGTTACAAATTTTGACATTTGTACAATGCAATATACGTGGATTTTGGAAAGAATCACAGAAGGTGTGTGTGTAGCTTTCAAAATACCTGTTTTATTTTAATTACTCAAACGCCAATTAGTGGCATTTTCTGAATGCGATTAGATAAACAGATTATTGCTCAATATCGTGCTGTAGAAGGCTGCTAGTTGGTACACAATATTTCTGTCTTATTTCGTGTGTAATTCTCAGATTGTTTTCTCAAGAGAGGAGCTCATGAACATCAGGGAAACAACTCCTGAGGATTTATTTCCATATTTTCTCGTAACATCTGCTGAATTGCTAGACAAACTGGTCAAAGCTACATTTGCACTTTTTCAAGCAGTGAAATGCTGTGGGTGTGGTAAATGTGAAATGCCGTCTGCAAGGCACCGTGGACTCAGCTGCCTGGAATATTCCTCGCCAACATGCGATCACTCAGCAAAAAACGGCACAAATTTCACATGCTGTTGGGGAAAAACAGAGATCGCTGCTTATCTTCCACTTGTGTTTCACAGACACGTAGCTGTGTGGATCTATTCCAGACTCAGCACTGCAATTGCCTGGTTTCCCAATCTTCCAGGTGGATAGCGACACAGAACTCTCAGGCATAACGAAGGGAGGAGGAATATGTTTCTATATCAACAACGGCTGGGGCAAGTATGTGACAGTCATACTACAGTACTGTTCTCCTGACCTGGAATCATTGTTTTATCAACTGCAAACCCTTCTACAGCCCAAGGGAATTCTCATAATTTATCCTGATTGTTGTTTACATTTTACCATGCATGAGACACAAAGGCAGCTGGCTAAACAGATTCTCCAGGCAGAGCATTCAGAACCAGACTCCTTTTTTATTGTTCTTGGTGACTTTAATAAAGGTAACCTAAGCCACGAAATTCCAAAATATAAACAATGTGATAGTTCAGTGGCCAATATTACGCTCTCGTACTGGTAGCACCTCCCATCTGTTCATAGCTGTACCCACTCATCTTGTGCCCTTTATTTAGGTGTGGCTGTCAGTAATCACCAGGGTTTTTTGGTGACTTTGATTTATCCTTTGAGTACAGGAAAACTCCAGAAGAATTCATTATTTGAATTCCTGTTCATTTGTTTTCTTTAACTGGCAGTGTGCTGGGAAACTGCTTAAAGATGTTTGAAACTCAGTGAAGAAAGACAAGACAAAATACATAAAATACATTGAGAATAAATCCCCTGAACTAGTCTCTGGTCTAAACATTTATTGCCTGCTACACTAGAATCAACAAAGCCTACCATGCTGTGCCCCGCACTGCTGAAGGTCTCTCATACCTCAGCCTGGTCCATCTAATACCCACATACAGACAAACCTCAACTTTCTAATCATGTTGTGCAAATGTCAAAGATAGAGCAGTGAAGCAATAGAGTCTGTGTGTGTGTGTGTGTGTGTGTGTGTCTGGATTGCACTGATTGTGAAATTTTTGGTTTGCCACTATCGCTCTTGATGAGGACACTTGAAGCTGTGACATTATATCAGCTGCTGTGAGGAGAGCTGCATACCAACATTGACTAGGGTGAGTTACAACAATGACAAACCCTGGTTCACAGCCAAACTCAGATGGCTGCCTTCAGAAAAGGAGGTGGCGTTCAGGAGCATGGACAGACACAGGTACAGAGAGGGTAAATACAGCTTTGGTGATGCAGGGAAGGAAGCCAAGCGCCTGTATGGAAATAAACTAAATTAACAGTTCTCGACCAACGACTCTGCTTCTGTTTGGAGAAGCCTCCAACAGATTACCAACTACAAGCCTAAATCCCCCCACTCCATTAACACTAGAACCACCAGTCCCTTTTGACCCCCAGTATCTGCCAGAGCCGAATGCCGTTTGGCATCATTAGCATAGCATTAGCATGAACATTCTCCTCCGCAGCATCACCATCCAGCCAGAGCATCAGTTCATCTACTGGGTCATCAAACTACATAGTCTAAAAAAATCATGAATTACAGAATTTGTTTTAAATGGTTCATGAATTAGAAAAATTAAAAATGTATTGGTGTCATCATACAAAAAAGTACTAAAATATAATACATAGATGGATTATTTCTAATAACACAGGCTATAGTATTTTCATTAGTTTATTAGGCCCTAAAAATTTGAAAATTACACAACCCTTAAATGATTCAAAGATAAAATTCTAATGGATTTTTCCTTTTGATCAAATTGTGATGATGTACAAGGTAAAATAAGAGACATTATTGATTAGATTGCTACAATGAAAGGACTTGAAAAGACACTCATGAACTCATCAGATTACTCCTATGAAAAGACACTCATGAATAGCCTACATAGGCTAATAGCAAGGTTGCTTAATAAACACGATACATTTCAAAGAATGAATAACATATTTATTGAAATTAAACTGAAAAAGCTGAAAACATTTATTTTATTATTATTATTATTTATTATTATTCGATTACAGAGTAAAAGAATGATCAAAGGATGATTACCATTGCCTACATGAATTATGAAATTGGAGACCTGCTAGGCCACTCCAGGACCTTGAGATGTTTCTCACGGAGCCACTCCTTAGTTGCCGTGGCTGTGTGTTTTGGGTCATTGTCATGCTGGAAGACCCAGCCACGTTTCATCTTCAATGCTCTTACTGAGGGAAGGAGGTTGTTGGCCAAGATCTCGCAATACATGGCCCCATCCATCCTCCCATCAATACGGTGCAATCGTCCTGTCCCCTTTGCAGAAAAGTATCCCCAAATGTTTCCACTTCCAGGCATCACGGTTGGGATGGTGTTCTTGGGATTTTACTCATCCTTCTTCCTCCAAACACGGCGATTGGAGTTTAGACCAAAAAGCTCTATTTTTGTCTCCTCAGACCACATGACCTTCTCCCATTCCTCTTCTGGATCATCCAGATGGTCATTGGCAAACTTCAGACGGGCCTGGACATGCACTGGCTTGAGCAGGGGAACTTGTGTGTGCTGCAGGGTTTTGATCTATGACGGCGTAGTTTGTTACTAATGGTTTTCTTTGAGACTGTGGTCCCAGCTCTCTTCAGGTCAATGACCAGGTCCTGCCCTGTAGTTCTGGGCTGATCTCTCACCTTGCTCATGATCATTCATGCTCCAGGACATGGAGCCACAGACAGAGTGAGATTGACCCTCATCTTGAACTTTATCCATTTTCTAATAATTGCGCCAACAGTTGTTGCCTTCTCACCAAGCTGCTTGCCTATTGTCCTGTAGCCCATCCCAGCCTTGTGCAGGTATACAATTTTATCCCTGATGTCCTTACACAGCTGTCTGGTCTTGGCCATTGTGGAGAGTTTGGAGTCTATTTGATTGAGTGTGTGGACAGGTGTCTTTTTTACAGGTAACGAGTTCAAACATTTGCAGTTATTACAGGTAATGAGTGAAGAATAGGAGGGTTTCTTAAAGAAAAACTAACAGGTCTGTGAGAGCCGGAATTCTTACTGGTTGTAGGTGATCAAATTCTTATGTCATGCAATAAAATGCAAATTAATTATTTAAAAATCATACAATGTAATTTTCAGTTTTTTTGTTTTAGATTCTGTCTCTCACAGTTGAAGTGTACTTATGGTTAAAATGACAGACCTCTACGTGCTTTGTGTGTGGAAAACCTGCAAAATCAGCATCAAATACTTATTCTCCCCACTGTAATATGAATTTTCTTTAGTGAATAATTATTTAGCCTAATACATTTGTAGAATATTAATCTTCAGTATCACAAGCAGAGACGATTCAAAGAGACATGATAGGATGTGTGTGTGATTTAGTTTCTCTTTCCCTCCTAAAATAATGCAGATTTACATGTTCGATTTACATTTGATTGTGAGGTCCTTGCATCATTCCTGCTCCAGCTCCTCCCTCTCGTGCCCTCTACCAGCCACCCCTCCTCACACTCAACGCAGTGTACCTGAACGCAGCTCACAACCCAGAGCTCAATCACTGGAATGCTAAACACCACCTCCTACCCAAAAAGACTGAGTGCTGTAATAAAATCCAAAGGTGCTTCAACAAAGTATTAGTTTAAGGGTGTGCACACTTATGCAACAAGGTTATTGTGATTTGTTTTTTTAAATTGAATTGTGCACATTATAGGTCACATTAATGGTGGAAAAGTCACTTGAGCCAAAGAGTTGCTGAACTCAAGGGGAGCGTGTCAGATTAAGGACGATAATGAGCTCCTAGATTCAATTTTAGCTGAAGTTGGGTAAAACGACACCACTTGCCCCAACCACTGGAGGATTGGTAACCGTGAAGCTTCCATCGGTTCCCCTGGATGATCCTTGGCCTAGGCTGGGAGCAAAACCCAAGAGCCAGGCCTGCTCCACTCCCTTGCTGCCATCTACTGAACCCTGGACTGTTGTAGGAGGGAGAAGTAATAGAGAGAGGCGAAATCCGGGAACGGCAACAGAGACCTTACATTTGGATAACAGACAGGATTCGGGACCCTCGCATCATACTGCTGTCGCTGCAACAACATACACAGCAACTCTCCATTCATCACGTGAGACCACCTTTTGGTGCAGCTAGTCCACAACAACGGTGGAGGATGTTATCCCGAGAAAAACCACGGCCACCCAACAATTCAACCCCTCAGCAGTCCTTTGGTTCTTGTTGTGGGCTCACCCAAGGTCCATGGTGTCTCAATACACAAGCAGAGACCTACTGTTACCCTGGTGTCCAGATCATGCATTTAAATGCTATTCTACCACCACTATTTCGCAAGCACTCAACCGCCACAACTGTCATTGTCCATGTTGTGTCGAATGACAAACTTCGTCAGTTGGAGATACCAGATTACTTCAAACCACTGACTAATACCTTACTGGAAGCAGGTAGCAAATGTATTATTTCAGGTCCACTTCCATCTCTGTGCTTTGGGATCAAATACTTTTTTCCTCTCACTATATGTGTTATTTCATAGTTCTGATCTGGTCTTAACTATTATTATACAAAGTGAAACATTGTAAAACTAAAGATTGAATGAATAGGTGTCAAAATGTTTGACTGGTACTATAGAAATCTTGCAAGGTTCACCATTTTGATTGCATTAATACATCTGATTAGGAAGATGGGCAGCTCATTCCAAAATAATACATTCTTAAGTTTACACATTTTCTTAGGACTTTATAACATTCACAATTTCCAAGTGACTATTTTACACAGACAGTTGAATTTGTCATCACTATTTTAAAGGTTATGACTGGCAAATAGAATATGAGCTGACGAGGTAAAGGGGATCAACTCATTCATCCCAATTATTCAAAAAGATCTGTGGCTAGACGTTCACCACCATGTATTCTGTTCACTATATAGGCCTTGTTGATGCCTCTCCAAACATAGCCCTTATGGATAAAGCAAAACAATTGTCTCATCACTCCAAATTACAGTGTGCCAGAAGCTTTGAGGCATGATAAGGTGTCGGGCATATTGTAACCGGGATATTTTGTGGCACTGGCAACTCGACCATGCAGCTCATTTTTGTTCAAGTATCGTCGCATTGAGCTCCTTTATACAACCACGCCGTCTTTTTCCAAAGCAGCCTGTATTTCTCTTGAGGTTACCTGTGGGGTTTTATTTGTATTTTTGTGGCAATTTCTTAACTAATGTACATTGGAGACATGTCTGCTTATCTATTACCTGGTATGTAACTGGTCTTTGGTTGTGACACACCTGTATAATGTCAGAGGATCACTGGGTACTCTGACCATCTGCTCAACTGACTAAACCAATAAGGGTATCTGTCCTTTGTTCCTTAGGAATGTGGTTGTTGGGGGAAGGTAGCCCTTTAGGTAAACACAACAGTAAACATTATGGCAGGAAGGATAAGGTGGGGGGACAACCCTCCCTTTGGGTAAAACCTGTGTGACCTAACACAGCTGGGTAGCATCTTACCACAACCCTTTTGATTGTAATTAATACTGACTGTTCATGTATTTACTTGAGAGGCTCCTCGAATTATTATTCTGTAAGCGTTTGACACGTCTCTCTATTTGCAAATACACTGTTAATTGTGCCAAGAGAATTTTGTCTCTGTACTTACTCCTTTAAGAGTGTTTATCGATGAAATTGCCATCAGACGACCCTTAGAATCTGAGGCGGGGGAGAGATTTATGACTGTCATACATTGAGTTATGTGTTGGAGTGTGTCAATTGTCTTGTTTACATTCATTGTCATTTGAGGAACAATAAGACCTGACTAGTCAGATACTCCTTTTGTTTTTTTGTCTTAGTCATTTGTAACGTAAGTGTATGGGCCTACATTCAATGTTTGATAGGGGGGGGGAGTGAGGAATCTGAACATTAACAATTACAATATGAATGTACGATTCAGTGGAAGTGAATGTGCCTAGTTAATGAGAACAACAGAAACCTCTCTGTTTAGATCATCTTGGAAACCTGATTGTTGCCAGGTAGACACCCTTCAATGTATATATAACCAACATTACAGTGAGAAAAGTTTGAGTGAGATGAGATTGAGGTTGTGTAAGGAAGATCAGCTCTGTAACCATATGAACAAAAGTATCTAATGCTGCAATAAACAATTGAATTACTCTCTCCCTTGACAACCGGGTTTGCGATCATTATATCAACCACTATACGAAACGGCTGATTTTATACCAGTGCTGAGCCTGCTCTTGTACTCTCTCTTCACCCACAACTGCCTGGCAACTCACGTCTCCAACACCATCGTTACGTTTGCTGACGACTCCACCGTCATAGGCCTGATCTCTGACATTCAGCTTATATAGGTAAGGTCACGGATTTTGTGGTGTCAGGATAACAACCTCCAGCCCAATATCAGCAAAACTAAGGAGATATTTGTTGATCACAGGAAGCAGCAGGGGGGAGACCACGCCCTCGTAGACAGAGTTCACAACGTCAGGTTTTTCGGGATCACCATCAGCAATGACTTGACCTGGTCTCATCACTCTAAGGTCGTGGTGAAGGGGGCTAAGAAACAGCTCTTCTTCCAATGCCGATGAAATAGATTTGGCATGGACTCCAGGAGACTCACCAACTGCTACAGATGCACTATCGAGAGTATCCTGACCGGCTGTGTCACCGCCTGGTATGGCATCTGCACCACCCTCAACCGCAAAGTATTTCAGAGGGTGATTAAAACAGCACAGAGCCTCACAAGGTCTGACCTGCCATCCCTGCAGGATCTCTGCACAGGAGGAGGAGCAAACGGATCAGTACAGATCCCAGCCACCTATGCCACAGATTGTTTACCAAGCTGCCGTCAGGCAGAAGGTACAAGAGTATCCTGTCCAAAACTCACAACCTGCGGGACCGCTTCTTTCCTCAGACTGTAAGGCTGCTCTACTCGGGAACCCCTTCCAACCATAGTCCCATGCACACCTGTCACTTTATATCAGGTTTACATTGCACTACGGTTATATTGTTATTATTATTGATTTGTGTTTTTGTATAGTGTTATTATTGATTGATTGTGTTACCTTCTTTATTTTTATATTAGAATTTCTCTTACGTTTTACTTATTACTGTACGGTTGGGAGTAGGAAAACCAAGCAATAACTTGTTATTGCAAATGACTAATAAACCTTTGAAATGGAACAATCATTACGCAAAATTTCACAAATGAATTTGTTATTCGTGACCCTTGAGAAACATGGTTGTGCATTTAAATAACTTTGAGCAACCTTCCATTATTGTGTTTATGATATCTAGCTTATTGTTCCTGCAGGTGTAAAAAGTCACAACCAAGAAAGAGGCTGACAGGTGAAAGAAAAAACTAAAGAGATATATTTACTGCCTTACCTGTATACAGCTGACAAAGGCCGTTTAGAGCCGGGTTTAGGCCGGTATGGTTTGGGCTCCCCTGCCATGTTTATGTCTGTAAACAACAAATAAAAGCATTATTTTGACATCTTCTCGTCTAAATTTTCCTTTTTCCAAGACAGTCAAACACATAAAATACTGGCAATTAGTCTTATCAGTACAATCAATTCAAGAATGGTTGCGGCCAATCAAATATAACACTAGAGCATTGTTAACAGAAAGCAGTGTGAAAGTAATGAAAAATATTTCAAGTGCAGTCCACTCTGCACTCCTGGTAATAAAAGCAAAAATTGCATTAAGAGGCTACCCAAATGTACTGGAACTGTACCATATTTCTCCCATTTTATCCGGTAGAGGGCAATGTTAAACAACACAGTGGAAAGTCTGGTTAACAATGATAAACACTTAACATACACTAGAAGGCCAAATTATATGGCCACCTGACCATCACACCTATAAGAGCTTGTTGGACATCCCATTCCAAAACCATGGATATTGATATGGATTTGGCCCCCCCATTTGAAGCCACCACTCTTCTGGGAAGGCTTTTCCTAAGATTTTGTAATGTCTGTGTCTGTTGCCAAAAGAGCATTTGCGAGGTCAGGCAGTTATGTTGGACTAGACTGCCTGGCTCTCAACCGATGTCCATATTCATCCCTACAGTGTTCAGTGGAGTTAAGGTCAGGGCTCTGTGCTGGCCACCCAAGTTTCTCCACACCACATTGTTGAAAAATGTCTTCATGAACCCTGCTTTGATCTCAGTTATACTGGAACAGGAAAGGGCCTTCCTCAAACTGTTGCCACAAAGTTGGAAGCATACAATTGTCTTAAATATCTTTCAAACATTTAGTATTAAGATCCAGTGATGGAACAATTGCTAGGGGATTTTTATGGGCTACAAGCATTAACATTCAGTTGCCCCGCTCTGTGTATGTGTCAGCGTTTTCAGTTATACGGAAGGATGAAGCGGACTGCGGAGCTTGTAGGTTTAGGTTCATTTTATATATATAT
>JACXGJ010001248.1:0-89464 GCA_016801105.1 Esox niger
CAATGCTAAAACTCCGCCCAGTGACTTCAGAATAGTTCCTCTATTGAATTAAATGGGTCATCCTTATGGGGACCTGATTTTTGGTCCCCACAACGCAAGAGGTCCCCATTACGTGACTGTGTAAACAGATTCTTGTCCCCACAACGTGATGATTACCAACACACACACACACACACACACACACACACACACACACACACACACACACACACACACAATCACTTTCTATCACTATAACTAGCTCTACTAACAAAGCACAAACTATAAAAAACAAGCTACTTTCCAGCTCAAAACATTCAGGATGTCCCGAACAAGAACAATGAAAAGGAGCCAGCTGTCCGTCAGAACTTGCACACACTGCCTCGCCCTCCCAATCGTGTCAGCGCTAGCAGATCTGGAAAAGACCACACAAGTTAAAGGTGTTCCATAATAGATAGTAACCATGAATGTAAATTGAGTAGCTGGTGAATCTTCATTTCTAATTTGACTTGACTGGTCTCAATAGTGTTCTCCATGTGAGCCAACACAACATGATAGTCCTTGATAAGCAATTGGAGAGCTCTCCACATGTGAGAGCCACCTCGTTTAGTTCACATAGTGACACATATCTTCTTCATCTTATTCTTAGGCCTCCCATCCTTAAGCATGCGGACCCTTGCAATATAAATCGCTAAATAAAACATTTCAAGGATTGGGAAACAGTATAGGCTAATAATTAACATTTTTAGAATGGCATAACCATGGCATGGCATAACACAACATGGTGAAGATAACTTTTTATTAAAGATTGGGACAAACCTAGCTAAACGTTATCTGTCTGTCCTAAAAAAATAATCTATCAATCAACGTAGCTAGCTACTTGCCTGCGACATGCCAAATCAGTATGATATGGACTACGCAGGTCAACACCATTCTTCTGCTGAAGTTCAACAGCCCAGGATAACGAGGCAAACGGCTGGTCCGTCTTAGTTACATGATATGCAGTAAGTTGTGCAATGACACGATGGGCATCTGCATTTAAATTCCTAAACAGTCTGGTCAAGGGTTTGGAAGAAAGATTGTCAGCCACCCGCTTAGCTGTCATGTGGTCAAGGTGCTATTAGCATGGCTAGTCAGGGATTGTTTTCGAAATTAGTCAGTGCATGTGTAAAAACATCCACTTTTTGTCTGCTTTAGCTAGCAACTTATGACAGACGACACGGTGCATCTGAGTTGTCCCAGTCAACCCAGGTAAATATTTTTTCCACAGAGGTAAAATGCGCTTCCGTTAGAGCTCAGAATTATCCTTTGCTGCCATCTTCACATTCAGTGTCTCCCACCAGTTGTTTAAAATGTACTGAGATTTGAGAAATAACATTTGACAACCACTCGTCACATCATTGCTCAACTTTTGATTGGCCAAATGTGCATGCCAAGAGCAGCAAAACAACTGCCAGATGCTGAGTTAATAATGCGATTTTTTTAAATTGTCAAATTGTTTTTGCACTGGCCCGATCGGGACATTAAGTTGCTAGTTCAACTGTCCCAACGTTACATTTTACTGGCCCCCGGGCCATCAAGCCATCATTATTGTCGAGCCCTGGCAATAAAACACACAAAAAGCAGATAAGATATATGACAAAAGCAAGAACACTACTCAATAAATTAAAATACAGTAAACAAAAAAGAAAAGTCAGCTAAAATCAGGAAAGTCACTCCTATAAAAGTATGTTTAAGAAGCGACTTAAAGGAATTCACTGACTATTAAGTTGGGTCCTAAACAGTCTGGAGACGCTCAATAGATTTTTGGGTCAAGCAAGTAGAAAGGCTGTAGCAGTAATCCAGGCGTGATGAAATAAAAGTGTTTAAAATGGTCTCAGTGTCCTTAAGTTAATATTGATCATATTTTTTCTATATTTGGTGGTAAAAAGTTTTGTGGTGTGCTGTTCAAAACTTAAATTACTGTCAAACTAGATGCCAAGATTCTTTGCAACAGGCTTGATAAGATCCACAAGAGAACCAGCAGATGGCAGTATTTGCTTTGCCATTTGTTGGGACCCAGTGATGAGGATATAATATACTACTAAGTATCATCCCCAGTGTGCTATGTGCTAGTGAGTGTGCCATCACAAGTGTGTAATATTTCTACCAGTGTTATCACAAGTGTGCTTTGATTGCAGTGTGTATAGATCATCTGGTCCTTCTACACTGTGTTGCTCCCAGGTGCTTTTATCTGAATGCACTTTGGAAACCGTATGTCATTTTTTCTAACATAGGTGGAAATCCCGGGGGGACGTGACTCCCCCATCATGGGGAAAACTATTATTTGCCCCCCCCAATTTATACATGTAAACATAACTATGCAATTTCAATAATAATAGTAAGACTCAATGAAAGCACTTGTGCAGAATGTAGACACCTAATAGTGTGTTTAAGTAAAAACAAAAATGCAACACCCTTTATGTCAGTGGTTTGATCCACTGCACCCGAGCCCTCAGCATTGGCACATCGTGCAGGTACAGTGCAACTGTAAGAATTTGGCAGTCTGTTGTTGGTTGTTGACTTTCAGTGAATAGTTCAAATGTCTTCAATTCCACCACTCAAGGTGGCAAGGTGACAGTGTTCCTGTCTACCATCTGAGAGGTACTTAATGCACATGGCTAACATAGGCTTATCCAGTACATTTGTTCTTTGTTGGAACTGTAGGGTTCACACACACACAATTGCTGAATTTGCAGAGATACAGCAGCAAGCAAACCAATGGTGCAAACTAAAACCGTATTATAGCATTTTTTTGTGTCCCCTTCAAAAATGTATCTTGAGAAATGTTTATGTAATTGTCCCCTCCAAACTTGATATCAGATTTTTGCCCCTGCATTTGACAGACTTGTTTATCTTGAGGACCTTTCCTCGTGTTACAAAAAAGGGGGTGGGCAGTTTGCATTTTAAGGGGGATTTCTCTGAGCGGACATTTGACAAGGGTTAGTGCTTATCCTCACCCTGAACCCTAAGTGTTGAACATTCATCTGTAATCTCATGATGTATAACAGATTTACAAAATAACATCTGCCCTCCACTGGGGATTTATTTCTGGATTCGGCGCAGATACGACACAAAGATTTTTTTTAATTGAACTACCCCCGACTTTCTTTTGTTTAATACAAATATATTCTAAAAACAATTAAACCAAAACACCTACCTCTGCAACTCCATATTCCCCTGTATGAGCCATTGTTCAGATGCGTCTGACTGTGTCGAAATACCGACCAAAACCGAGTTGCACAACGTGCGTTTACATTGGCCATTGTTGTGGAGTACTGTTCAGACCTCTAACTAAAAAAGTTACAGATACAGCGACTTCGATTTCACGTTGCCGGGAAATGTGTTAACCCCTATAGGTGATAGTTATTTAGGAGTATTTTGCCAGAAAAAAGTTACTTTCTCTCAATGTGCTCGCTCGGGCAAACAAGAGCTCCGCTCACCAATACACCGAAATGGACGTAAGCCACGCGAAACGTATATGTTAATTGGAATCAACAGCATCTGTGGCTAATGGTGCGTTCTATTTACCCCGGAAGTTGGAACTCGGAACTTCAACGTCAAACCCGAGTTATTTTAACCATTAGAGATTCTCCAGCAACAATAAGACTTCCGGTTTTCGTATTTTGACATCAAAATAAAAGTATTAATATGAATAATATTCAATCATTCTATTGTACCGCTTGGCTTAGTGTAAATTGTAACGATATTGATAATAAAGGAATATCTACATATCAACTAAACATAAACTAAATAAAAAAAGCAGTTTAAATAGTACTTCAGGAGAATAATAAGCATGTTGTGCTGATGTAAAAAGGTCTTTATAAAATACATTTGATTGATAATATTCCCTAGGTTGAGCACTGAGAAAAGAAGATGGAGTAAATAATTGTTGTAAACATTTTAAATAAAAAAAATGAACAGATGAATCCTTGACAATGTAATTCTTGATAATTAGCTGGTGTTCATTGGTTTTGTATGGGGTCTTTGTGCTAAATACTTCAACACTATAATTTCTCCCCGATAACCTCCTCCCTGATTGCACATTATAATATACTGTATACGGGATACATATTGCATCATAGAGCAAAAACGATTCTATACTCTGCAGTGAATGTATTGTAGTAAATGTCCAGGAGAGTGTCTACTAACCAAACAAAATTAATTTAGGGTGGGCAATGTGTGTTACATCCAGCAACAAAATATTTCCACACTCTCTTCAGCCCCCAAGGCAAAACCCTGTAATATACTGGACATGGGATATATTTTGCCGTGGCCCAAGAAAAAAAAGCTATTCCTTACACCGCAGTGAATGCATTGTAGGAAATGTTCTGGAGAGTCTGTGGATTCAATGTATGCTGGAAAATCAATGGGCACTGTGTATTTGCAATTGTTGCTGGCATTTTACTCCACCCATACCATTGGCCACAATGTAACTCAATGGATATGAAATGAATATTGCCCAAAACAGAAAACCTAGTCTATACACCGCAGTAAATGCATTTTAGGAAATGTTCAGGTGACTGTGTAGAGATAATTATTATACACAAAACAATCAATGATTGCTTATGAAATGCTCCAGTCCGGTTTCAGACCCCATCATAGTACTGAGCCTGCACTTGTGAAGGTAACAAATGACCTTCTAATGGCCTCAGACAAAGCTTCCGCATCCGTCCTGTTGCTCCTTGATCTTAGTGCTGCTTTTGAAAATATTGATCACTCCCTTCTCTTAGAGAGACTGGAAACCCATATTGGGCTACGTGGGAATGTTCTAGCCTGGTTTAAATCTTATTTATCTGAAAGAAATCAGTTTAAATGTGTGAATGGTATATCCTCGGATAAAACAAAAGTGTGTTGTTTTATCCGAGGTGTTCCTCAAGGCTCAGTCCTGGGCCCTTTATTGTTTTCACTATATATGCTGCCTCTTGGAGATGTAATCTGAAATCTTGATGTCAACTTTCACTGCCATGCTGATGATACACAGTTATATATTTTGATGAAGCATTGAGAAACCCCCAAATTAACTACTTTGGAAGCATGTGTTTCAGACATTAGGAAGTGGATGACTGAGAACTTCCTGCTTTTAAACTCAAGAAAAACAGAAATGCTCATTTTAGGACCCAAGAAACAAAATCTCGGCGTGACACTTGACGCTGACCTCTACTTTGATGAACATATAAAATATATCTCAAGATTTGCTTATTTTCATCTTCGAAACATTGCAAAAATCAGAAACTTTCTATCAAAAACTGATGCATAAAAACGAACCCATGCTTTTGTTACATCAAGATTAGATTACTGCAATGCTCTTTTTTCCGGCTACCCTGATAAATCAATAAATAAACTTCAATTAGTGCTGCACACTGCTGCTAGAATCCTAACTAGAACAAAAAAAATCAAACACATTACTCTATTACTAGCCTCTTTACATTGGCTGCCTGTTAGGGTTAGGGCTGATTTTAAGGTTTTATTGTTAACCTATAAATCAATTCATGGACTTGCTCCTACTTACCTCGCTGAAATGATCCAGCCATACATACCTGCACGTAACCTTCGATCACAAGATGCAGGCCTTTTAACTGTACCTAAAATTTCTAAACAAACAGCCGGAGGCAGGGCTTTCTCTGATAGAGCTCCACTACTTTGGGATGATTTGCCAATCAAAATAGAAATAGAAATGGAGACTCAGTGCAAACCTTCAAGCGTCTACTAAAGATTCATCTCTTCAGCCTGGTCTATGATTAAGTGTAGTCTGGCCCAGGGGTGTGAAGGTGACCAGAAAGGCCTGATACTGTCCACCCTTGCTGTCTTGCCAGGTGGGCTATCATCGCCATTGGGATGCCCCCCCTCCAATGCCATTCGAGGGAGGAGTCACTGGCTTGTTGTTGTCTCTCTGTTGCGCACTTGTGCAATTGGGCTGTGCTCTGCTAGCAATCCTTGGCCCTCATTCAGGATGGTTGCAGTCGGTGGGCGTCCCTTTGGTTGATGCTTGGCAATGTGGGTGGATTGTTTTCCTACCTGTTGGGCCCTGTCCGGGGCCTCCTCCGGATAGGGCCACAGTGTCACTGGACCGCCCTGTCTCAGCCCCAATGTCTTACGCTGCTATATTATTTTGCTGGGGGAGTAGGGTCTTAATTTTCCCTGTTTTCTGTCGTTTTAAACTTAGGAGGACATGAGGTCTTAACCCACACCTGCGGAGTACCAGGCTTGACTTGTTGCTGTACCTGTCCAGAGTCCTCCTGGTTGTGTTGCAGATCAGGAAAATGCCTGACGATTTCAACTGCCACTCTGCTGACCCCCCACCCCTGTTCTTGTCCCTCCGGTTTTGCCTCCAATCTGGACTAGGTTTAAATAGACTCTGGGCTTAGCCCACATGCATTGAACTATTACAATTTGGACTCTTAATATGTTCATCCGGCACAGCCAGAAGAGGACTGGTCACCCCTTGGAGCCTGGTTCCTCTCTAGGTTTCTTCCTAGATTTGGCCCTCTTAGGGAGTTTTTCATCGCCAATGAAGTTCATCACCATTGTTGTTTGCTCCCTGGGGTTTAAGGCCGGGTGTTTTGTGAAAGCACTTTGTGACAACTGCTGATGTAAAAAGGGCTTTATAAAATACATTTGATTGATTGATTGATTGGGCACTATGCATTTGCAATTGTTGCTGGCATTTTAATCTGCCCGTTCCATTGGTCAGGATATCAGCCCCTGAAATACACCAAACATTCTGAGAGCCATAGTGCATGTGCACATTATTGAATGATCACATTATTGCAGAATTATCGTCTTATCTTCTAACAATGTACATCGAAGCATTTTTACATGTTATTCACCATTTGATGAATATATTCTGACATTGATAGTATTTCTGCTAATTCATATAAAAATCAACATCTCATGTCGTTTTGAATTAATTCATTAAATTTATCTCCAAATAGCACAGCTTTAATGAACAAGTACACATTGGAACTGCAACTACTTCCATCTACCTCAGCTTTGAAGTTCCCACAACAATGATAAAATTCATATTTCAGAACATTGAACACAACCTTTGCAAGTAAAGCCAAATAATAGTTGCATCTCATGAACCCATCTGCCAGAGGGCATCAACTTTGATATCTGACTGTTGTTTTTGCTGTCTTGATATTTCAGCATGCCTCGTGTGTTGCTGTTCTTGTTCACATTCACTTTTTTACTGCCCTGTACATTCCATAACCCCCTGTGTTAAAGTAAAGATAATCAGTTTGTCCAGAGATACAATCTCCTTCATTGTTGCCGAATACTTAAGTTCTCAGCCATTGAATACTCATCCTGCTACATCCCTAGCTGCCCACGCGGCTCTGAATTTATTTTACTTCACCCGGATGCCCATGCCTTTATTTCACTCTACCTACCGTTCTACACGACCAGCTCTTAAAACGATGTGTCACATACAGTGGGGAGAACAAGTATTTGATACACTGCTAATTTTGCAGGTTTTCCTCATTACAAAGCATGTAGAGGTCTGTACTTTTTACCATAGGTACACGTCAACTGTGAGAGATTGAATCTAAAACAAAAATCCAGAAAATCACATTTAATTATGTTTAAATAATTAATTTGTCTCCCCACTGTATTTTATCTCCCCACTACATTTTTGGGACATATCTTTTTTATCCTCCTTTCTGATGGCTATTTTGTAAGTCAGGGCTGTCACGGGTGTATCACTAAGCACAGATGCCATTATTGATCTTGAAATAAATAAACAAACTCAAAGACAAACCAGGAGATGCCTACATTTTATTTATTTGGGAATCTCAGAGAATGAACCCCCGGTAACACCTGCTCAACCCCCCTTGCATCGCTACATCTCAAGAAACGCAACACCCTCTCCTCCCAGACAAGGAAGCTTGGGAAAAACAACTAATACCAACCGAACATGCACGCATGGTCATACATTTTTGCTTATAATCCTTTTCAACCTCCCACAGAATGGACCTCCAGAATTACCTGCTCTACCCATCCCTCCCTAACCGGACAGGAAACCCTGGAAAAAACAACCATTCCCACCCGGTAATAAATTAACAACCATTAAAACAATATTTTCATAATGCTTTTGACCACCCGATTAATCCCATAATGCATTCGGGAAGGCTTTGGACAGGGGCAGCAATGAGTCTTTAGAGCCTGGTGTGGGCCAAGACCTCATGCCCTCTTAAGTTCGAATGGAGCAGGAGACAAGATACATTTTTAGAGTGCATTCCTTAGGTTAACAAGGATGTACAATGGAGAAGGAGAACTAACCCTACTCCCCCTGGCACAATGATATAGCAGCATAAAACCTGAGAAAGGGGGTCCAGTGACATTGTGGCAACATCTGGGAAACGCCCCGGATACATTCACTGCGGCATATAGAATGTTTTTGTCTGCATAGGACAATATGTATTTCATATGCAGTAATTTGCATTGTGGCCAATGGTATGGGCGGAGAAATGCCACCATCAATTGCAAATACCCAGTGCCTTTTGATATTCCAGGATATTTTGATATTCCCATATCGCCAACAATGCATTCGCTGCGACGCATTGATAATTATTTTCTGTACGAGACCATATTTATCCCTTGTACAATCTATTGTATTTTACATTGGGTGCTAAAGAAGGTGTGGAAAATATTGTGTTGCTAGATATTCCCGATTATTATAAATGTTTTTCTTACTCTACACACTCTCCCAAACATTTCCTACATTGCTTTCTCTGTGGCACGTGCAATATATTTTAGCTATGAGGTAAGATCTATTCCATATTTAGTCATTTGCATTAGTCAAGTCAAGTTAAATTGACTTATAAAGCACATTTAAAAACAACCTATGTTGACCAAAGTGCTGTACAGTCAAAACATATAGCCAACTTAACATATTTATAGGACATGACAAACAAAAACAGAACTTCTACCCATTTGCAAACTCAAATGCTAAAGAACAAAAAATGGGTCTTAAGTTGGGATTTTGAAACATTGCAACTCGTAGAGGACCTAATATACTGTATAAAGGTAAGGTGTTCCACAACTTTGGAGCAGCAAAAGAAACTTTAAACTTCAAACATGACCATGAAATGCACAAAAGCAGTTTGTTGGACGACCTAAGGGTCCTTGAAGAAGAGTGCTGGCTAAGGAGATCTAAAATATAGGAGAGTGCTGATCCATGTAGCGCATTAAAAACAAATAAAAGAACCTTAAAATCAATCCTATATTTAACAAGTAGCCAGTGGAGAGAAGCCAGTACAGGAGTGATGCTTTCTCTCTTTTTTGTACCAGTTAAAAACCTAGTGGCTGCATTTCGAACAAGCTGAAGGCAAGACAAGGTAGACAGACAGATTCCATGTACAAAGAGTTACAATAGTCCAAACGGGAGGAAATGAATGCATGAATAACTGTCTCTAAATCCTTAAAGGAAAGAATGGGTTTCAGTTTGGCAGTGGCCTGGGGTTGGAAAAAGCTGCCTCTGACAACAGCATTTACTTGTTTATTAAAATTGAGATCTGAATAAAAAATTATCCCAAGATTTTTGGCATAGCTATTGTAACAGGGTCGGTGTGAGCCGGAGCTCCCAACCCCCGCCATGAACCAAGGCAGCGAGTAAGTGCTTACAGAATAATCATTCGAGGATCCTCTAAAGTAAATTACATGAACAGCTTGTATTTATTATAGTTAAAAGGGGTGTGGCAAGATGCCACCCATCAATCTTAGGTCGCACAGGTGGGAGGGTTATCCCCCCACCTTATCCTTCCTGCCATAATGTTCACTGTTGTGTTTACCTAAAGGGCCAACTGCACCTACCGTCCCCCAACAATCACATTCCTAAGGAACAAAGGACAGATACCCTTAATGGTTTAGCCAGTTGAGCAGATGGTCAGAAAACCTAATGATTCTCTGAAATAATACAGATGCATGTCACAACCAAAGACCAGAGTTACATACCAGGTAATAGATAAGCAAACATGTCTCCAAAATACCTTAGTTAAGAAATTGCCACAACAGTATCGGTCTCCTTCTCCCATATAAAACAGGTGCCCTTAATGAAGTCGTGGGGCAGAGGGCTGAGATATGAACCACCGAACTAAGGCTGCAAAATAGAGGAGAAAAGAAGGAAGCTGGGGGATAACCCGGATTGTATTATTTTTGTTTGTGACCAGTGGTGTTAAGTTGGACAGAGGAGTCTGTTTAAGTTCTGTTGTTCATTTTCTTTGTTCTTGTTTCAACCAGGATCGGTGACCACCTGTTGGGCGGACCCAAATAAAGAAATGCAGGGAATATTTGCCAACCAAACCCCCATTTCGCCTTACTCTGTCTATTTTTTCCATCTGTCCTGCCTGGTTGTTGTGAATGGCAGACCCAACTCCCCCCGTCCTTTACACTATGTACATTGTTGGATAGGGGCCCTAAGTTATTAACGATAAACTTGGTGGAATCTGTGGGGCCAAATACAACAACTTCTGTTTTTGTTTTATTTAATTGAAGAAAGTTTTTAGCTAGCCAGTATTTAACATCTCTATGACAATCAGATTTCAGGGATTTGGTTTCATCAGTTTTCAGGGGGAGGTACAACTGAGTGTCATCAGCATAGCAATGGTAAGATATGTTATATTTCTGAACGATGGAGCCCAAGGAAAGCATATATAACGAGAATAAGATGGGGCCTAGGACAAAGCCTTGAGGTAGCCCACAGGTGATTGATGCAGGAGAGGAGAAGTTCTCAATATTTACAGAAAATGTCCTGTCTCTCAAAAATGAAGTAAATTGCTTTAGAACAGTACACCTGAATGCCAACGTCTAGTTTGAGACAGTCTAGAAGGATGGCATGATCAATTGTGTCAAAAGCAGCACTATCAAGAATCAAGAATAATTTAAATAACAGTTCCATTGTCCCTAAACAACAACAAATAATTGAATACCTTAAAAAGAGCTGATTCTGTGCTTGGCGTGCCCTAAAACCTGATTGGAATTTATCCAGAATATGATTTTCATTTAAAAAGGAGGAAAGCTGGGAAAACATTTATTTCTCTAGAACTTTTATAACTTTTTAGGAATGGCAAGTTTGAAATGGGACGGAAATCATTAAGGACAGTTAAATCAAGATTAGGTTTTTTAATAAGGTGTTGGACCACTATTTTAAACATGTCCCGTCAGGTTTAAAACATGATGGGACAGTGCCATTGATGAGGCAGCTATTTATTATAGACAATATACTGGGACCTATAGCGTCCAGCACGTGAGTGAACTGTGTCCTGGTAGTAGGCTTCATGTGTGAGACTATGTCAATCACATGTGAAAGAGATACAGCAGAGCATGTGTCTAAATCAGAGGGGTGGTTATCTGGAGGTAAGATGCAAGATCTTATGGCATCTATCTTGCCAGTGAAGAAAGACAGGAAGTCTTCACCATTTTCCAAAGCTGCTTCTGGAAAAGCAGTAGCAACCGGATGTAAATCCTTGTTTATCACACTAAACAAGACTTTATGATTATTAGAGTAGTTAGAGAAAATATCCAAGAAATATTTGGCTTTTACTGTTTTAACAGAGATCTCAGAATTTCATATGACACTTGCAACTTGTCCTTTTTCCATTTCCTCTCTGCTTTTCTGCACTCTTGTCTGAGAGTATGGGTAATATTATTTAGCCAGGGCTGAGTTCTAGCTTTTTCGCCTCTCTTTTTAAATGGAGCAAAAGAATCCAGGATGTCAGAGGAAGTGGAATTAAATATTGTGTCTAAACCCTCTCTGCTCAAGTTCAAGGGAGCCTCAATACTACTGATGAGGGGAGAAGCCTTGTAAGCATCTGAGAAGACTTTGGCAGTGGAAGGGTTAAAAGAGCAAGATAAATTGCCTGGTAGTTTGCGTTTATGGAGTAGGCATGGAAGGGTGGCATTAAAAACAACTGGTTTATGATCAGACAAACAAATATCCTCTGTCTCAACATTGTAATTAGGAAAACCAAGTGACAAGACAAGGTCTAGTGTATGGCCAAGCTGGTGAGTAAATTCCATAACTCACTGAGTGAGATTAAATATGTCAACAAGTCATAAAATCTCTAACCATAGGCTTAGCTGGACAGCAAACGTGAATATTAAAACCACCAAATATAAAAAGATTATCAGAAGCAGGTACACTAGAAAATTGGAAGTCTGAGATAGCTTGGATAAAATCATTATCGTATTTAGGAGGTCTATATACAATCGCACATAGCATTGGACTGTTCCACCTTGATCAGCTGTACTTCAAAACTTTGGTATGTTTAAACTCACATTGTACAACACTTATAACAATTTTGAAAAATAACTGCTAATCCTCCACCACGACCAGCAATTCTAGGAGAACTAAAAAAAGTCACAGTCGCTGGGAGAAAGTTCACAAAGAGGACTGGGCCAGGAGGTTTGTTTAATCCTGGCTAATATGCCTCCTCGTTTACCCCATTTTCTGCGTAATTTCCTCTTGTGAGAGGTGCAGTAGGGCAGCTGGCACATACTCGCTGGTGAACGGAGAGAACTCCTGTCCCCCTGTACTGCGTAGATCAGGAGTATCGAGGAGAACTTGGCGTTCATATACTATGAGCGAGGAGGCAACTTGGGCAGACATGTAGATGAACAACACAATCATAGAAAGAAATCCAATGTGACGGCTCGCCAAAGAACAGACTGACCCCATCTTGAAACCTCATCTTGAACCTCATGGGCAGCAGGTGAGAGGTGAGCTACGGTGCTCACCTCTGTGGTGCTCACCTCATTATCTGAATTTTGACATTGGAACATGTTTTAATACCAACTTTTCATTGAAATTACTCTTAAATATTATCAAATATGAATTGTTATCAATGTTTTGAGGCACACGTTCTTAAACAATTAGTAAATTCAATTTATGCAGAAGTAATACGTTGATCTCTTTTACTTTGAAAATGTCCTAACTTTGGTGACCCGGAAGTGTTTTTTAATATACCGTAGCAAAAATCTGACTTCCGGTTCTCGGATTCTGCCTTCAAAATAAAAGTCTGCGATAAAACGCCATATTTATATTATTAATCTATTATACCACTTGGCTTAGTGTATATTGTAAACAAGTATTGTAGGAAATGTTCAGGAGACTATAGAGTGATCATATGCAAAACAATTAAGATGCACTTTGTATTTTCAATTGTCGCTGGCATTTTTCTCAGGCCATACCATTGGCCACAATGCAACTCAATTGCACATAGTCACTCTACAGTATCCTGAACATTTCCTATAATACATTCACTGCGAGTTATAGAATCGTTTTTTTTCTGTATAGAGCAATATGTACAGTCTATTATAGTTTTTTATATTGGGGCCTAAAGAGGGTGTGAAAATATTGTGTTGCCAGAAGTAGCACACCATTCCACATGATTACACAGGTTAGTCTTACTCTACACACCTTCCTACTTTGCTTTTTCTGTGGAATATTTAAGTCTATGAGGACTAAGTCTATTAAGTCACGTGTTTTAATAACCACTTTTTATTGAAATTGCTCTTTAATATCAAATATTATGTCCGTTTTCAAGTAATATATTGGTCTGTATTATTTTGAAGAATTCTTTATTTTCGTGACCCGGAAGTGTTTTTTTAATGTTGCTCACAAGACGTTGATAACCGTAGTGTTATACTTGGTAAACACGTATATCTTGACAGTGCATTACCATTACGTTATCTAAGATGGCTAATGAGCTACGTAACGTCATTTATTAGCTAACTACGCTATCTCTCGTTAGAGGTTATATGGTAAGAGAAACCATATTGTTATTAGGATTGCTTTCTTTATTGTTATCGAATATGAGACCGGGTGGAACGCGGATGCTCAATTTAGTTTGCTGAGGATAATTCAGGTATGCTACCTTGCATTTCGTGTGCAGTTTTTATTGAGTTTGTGAAATCTGTCGGTTCTTTAGAGTATCCTATATAATCAGTGCAGCTTCTGTAGATAACTAAAAGAGATGGGAACTTACCAGTAAGAAAATTGCCCTAAACATTATATTTAAGTTGAATTACGTCATGATTAATTGAAAACCGAATTTGAAAAAACAAAAACGACACTGGTGTATTATTGGCAATACTTTGGAAATAACAGATTTTTAATATCTTTGTTGATCAGTAGACACCTGAGGTGTTATACACATGTCATTGTTTTGGAGACCAGAAACGTGCTTTTGCCGAGCCTTAACGCGATGCGATGTAATTAACTTCTGCCAGGTGATAGAACATTCTGCCACAAAGGTTAGTTAGCGTAGCTATACAGTATAGCTATATAGTGCTTTCAGATGCGCAACGAGACGTGGTTTTTCCTGTCTCAAAATTAGGCGAGCAGTAGGATATTTAGCTGGCAGCACTAACTCTGATATTTTATCCAAAATAAAACCAATCATTGGCATGGCAATGTGCTTAATTTGTGAAAATAAAATTGTGACTTTAAGTCGAAAGCAAGTTAGTTGTTTTTCTTCAATCAAAAGCATAATGATTAGAAAGAGTATGTATATATTTTATATATACACATTAAAATAATTAGGAACAAGACTGAAACAGACATTAAACAAACAATGCACAGGCTGAATTGTAACCTACATTGCCTTATAACAAAAAGAACTAGACATTGTGAAGTGTAACATGATATTTTGGAATTACTCACTAGGGGTGCAGAATCAATATAACGTGTCAATTCGTGTGGGAAAAATAGAGGGTGTAGCCAGCAGCGCTTTCCTAGCAACCCACTCCATTGGCTCAGTGCAAGACTCTATACCGGAATTTGGCCTGTGCAAATTGCTTTAGAAAAAAAACTAGACGTTGTGAGGTCGAACATTTGACCTACGTTGAATTGGTAGTTGGCTATTGGTAAAGAATGTCTGGTATTTCGATTCTTAAAATATTTAGATATGCGTTTGATGAATTAGCCTACACAAGAAACTGAATCTCCTATTGAAAAACGTTAACGTGTTATAATTATGTCGTATTGTCAAGTAGCCTATATCGTTTGTATTATGTTTCAATAAGTGCCTAATTAAATTGTTGAATGGTCATGGTAATCTTGTATTTCATTTGTAAGTTCATTCAAATTCAAAACAGACTCTATCATTTGGTTGGGAGTATCGCACATTCATCCATTGACGTCATGTATTAAGTGAGGGTTGATTAGTGCCATTTGGGTCCCTTCGTGGCTGTCTGGTTACCAACGTTAAGTGCCATGGGCTGTTGGCCGGTTAAGTCGGAAAATAGGGTAAAAAAATTGTAGGTAGTCTAGTCTATAAATAGAATTCTAAACTCACAAACGGAAAACTGACAATGGAACAAAGTAATATATGCTCATTTAGACAACAATAATGGAAGGAGTAGGGTGTACCTTTCAAAATGGCAGTTTTATTTTAATTACAAACTCAAACGCCAATTCTCATAGGCATTTGGCTGTCCTAGTGGTAACACCCTGTAGGGGCTCATGCATAAGATGCATGTATGTTGATTGCAAGGTCAATCTGAATTATTGTTGATTTATTTAACTACATTTTGTAGGTTTCAACTTTTACTGTACAAAATATCCAAGATGGCAGATGTGATCGGGTCTTGCAGTGTTTCACCTGCTGGGGAATGAGCCATTTAGACAACATCAACATTCTAGGTCAATCGGGGTGGAAATGGCATCATTGTGGTAAAATGCATTCAGAAGTGGCCTTTTTCACATTAAGTTTATGCATTCATGTTTTTTTACACTGGTCTGCCATAATGTCCACCATCTTGTACTATATACCTTAACTTCTAACACTTTACGGGGAGACATGTTTACTACATGTATGGGGCTGGCCAGGTCAATTAGGTCCCCCTTTGCACCAAAACAGCCCTAACCCGTCAAGGCATGGGCTCCACAAGACCGCTGAAAGTGTGCTGTGGTATCTGGCACCAAGATTTTAGCAACAGATCCTTTAAGTTAGTTGCAAAGTGGGGCCTCCATGGATCGGCCTTGTTTGTCCAGCACATCCCACAGATGCTGGTTTGTATCGAGGTCAGGGGATTTTGGAGGCCGAGTCAACACCTTGAACTTGTATTCATCAAACCATCCCCGAACCATTTTGGCTTTATGTCAGGGTGCATTATCATGCTGAAACAGGCCAATGCCATCAGGGAATACTGTTGCCATGAAAGCGTGCACATGGTCTGCAACACTGCTTAGGTAGGTTTCCCAGCAGAGCATTGCCCAAAGCATCACACAGTCTCTGCTAACTTGCCTTCTCATTTAATGTAAAGGGAAACATGATTCACCAGACCAGGCCACCTTCTTTCATTAATCCGTGGTCTTGTTCTGATGCTCACTTGCACATTGTGGGTGCTTTTGGCTGTGAACAGGGGTCAACATGGGCATCCTGATTGGTCTGCAACTACGCCACCCCCAAATGTAACAAACTGCAATGCGCTGTGTTCTGACACATTTTTATCAGTACCGGCATTAACTTTTTCAGCAATTTGAACTATAATAGCTTGTCTGTTGGATTGGACCACACAAGCCAGACTTTGCTCCCCACTTGCATCTGTGAGCCTTGGCTACCCATGACCCTGTTGCTGGTTCACTGCTTATCCTTCCTTGGAAAACTTTTCGTAGGTATGGACCACTGCAGACCAGAAACACCTCACAAGGGCTGCAGTGTTGGAGATGCTCTGACCCAGTTGTTTAGCCATCACAATTTGGCCATTTTCTAAGTCGCTCAGATCCATATCCTTGCCCATTTATCATGTTTCTAACATATCAGCTTTGAGGACAGAATGTTCACATGCTGCCTAATAGATCCCACCCATTGACAGGTGCCATGATAATGAGATTATCAGTATTCTTTACCCCCCCTGTCAGTGGTCATAATGTTATGGCTGATCGGTCTAAAGCCATAGACACCGACATGGCCATGGAATGTTAACATGATACTCTGGCTGGGAACATAGTGGATATAAAAGTCTACACACCCGTGTTAAAATGCCAGGTTATTGTGATGTAAAAGAATGAGACAAAGAAATAATCTAACTTTTCCCTAATTTTAATGTGACCTATAGCAAGCAATCAAGCAAGTTTATGTAGCACAATTCATACAGCAAGATATACATTTAACAACAAAATAAATCAAGAAGCGAAATATAAAATACAGCATAATAATGACATAGAACATAGAATAAGAAAATAGAAATAGAATATAAAAACATAGGAAGCTATACAAGCTTTGAGACTAAACAGTGTGATGGAAATTCCATCGATAGACACTCAAAGGAGTAAGACAGAGACAAAATTCTCTTGGCACAATTAGCAGTTTATTTGCAAATAGAGAGACGCATCAAATGCTTACAGAATAATCATTCGAGGAGCCTCTAAAGTAAATTAAATGAACAGGTCGTATTTATTATAGTTAAAAGGGGTGTGGCAAGATGCCACCCATCAATCTTAGGTCACACAGGTGGGAGGGTTGTCCCCCCCCACCTTATCCCTCCTGCCATAATGTTTACTGTTGTGTTTACCTAAAGGGCCAACTGCCCCTACTGTCCCCCAACAATCACATTCCTAAGGAACAAAGGACAGATACCCTTAATGGTTTAGCCAGTTGAGTAGATGGGCAGATAACCTAATGATTCTCTGAAATAATACAGATGCATTTCACAACCAAAGTCCAGAGTTACATACCATGTAATATATACGCAAACATGTCTCCAAAATACATTAATTAAGAAATTGCCACAACAGTGCTGTTATAAAAACATAGGAAGCTATAAGGATCACAGTGTGGTTAAGTTTAAGAGTTCAGTCATAGGCACGTGAAAAGAGAAGTGTTTTTAGCCTGGATTTAAAAATGGACACATTTGGTGAACGTCTAAGATCTTCTGGTAGTTTATTCCAGTTGTGTACAGCATAACTGCTAAACGCGGCTTCTCCATGTTTAGTTTGGACTCTGGGCTCTACTAGCTGACCTGAGTTAATGGATATAAGAGACCTGCTTGGTTTGTATTCTTCAAACATATCAAAAATGTATTCGGGTCCAAAACCATTCAGAGATTTATAAACTAGAAGCACCACATTAGTCTATTCTGTGACTGACAAGAAGAAAATGCAAAGATTTAAGAACCGGAGTGATGTGCTCTGTCTTCTTGGTCCTGGTTAACATTCTAGCAGCTGACATTCTGAATGAGCTGCAGCTGTTTTACAGTCTTTTGCACTTAGATCTAGTAGAACTAGAGACATTATTTTATCTGAATGAGTATTCAGCCATTTATAATAATCAGGGCCGTTTCAGTACAGTGGTGAGGTCAGGAGCCTGACTGATATTTGAGACCTCTTGAGCTCACAAAACCGCTGATCTGATTGAATACGGTCTTCTCAATGGTCTTTGTGATAAACGGGGGATTAGAAACAGGTCTGTAGTTGTTCATTATAGATGCATCCAGTGATTTCTTTTTTAATAGGGGCTTAATGCCAGCTGTTTTTAGAGATTTGGGGAAAATGCCTGATTGCCGGGAGCTATTAACTATTTGCTGCAGGTCTGTTGTTTTAGAGTTCAAAATTGTTTTTAAAAAGACTGATGGCAGTGTGTCGAGACAACATGTAGAAGCTTTATGTCGAACTGTTTCTTCTAGGGATTTTTTATCAATTGTAGTAAATTGTGACATAATAACCAAGTTATGTCTTGGTGGTTGTAGTGATGGTACATTGTCCTTGTTAGACTATGAAGTTCTTAACGTGACCAATTCAATTGAAAAACAAACTGAAATCTTTGAGGGGAAACATAAAATCAAAAATCTCACAATAAGCTGGTAGTGTAAGTGTGCACACCTTTAAAATAATACTCTGATTCTTTGGAAGCTCTCTGCGCACAATGGCTTTTGCTCTAAGATGCAACTAAGAACATGTCATGAATATCCTACTAGAACATCTGAACTTTATTTGTGATTAATCAGTCACTTTAAATGATGGCAGTTGTGTAATGAATTCCATTTAATGAGTTTGAATGTGGTTGGTTAATTCTGAACACAGCCGCTTCCCCAGTTATGAGGCTGTGCACTTACGCAACCAGGTTATTTTAAGATTTATATTTTTCATTTTTACCCCTTGAAGATTTCAGTTTGTTTTTCAATTGAATTGTTCACATTATAGGTCACATTAAGTGGAAAAACTTCTGACATGATTTATCTTTGTCTCATTCTTTTACATCACAAAAACCTCGCATTTTAACTGGGGTGTTAAAACAGGCAAACCGGTAAAGCTGTTACCCATTAATTAATGAAAAGGTCTAATTCTTGGGCTAATCATGTTTTAGATTTTATGATCTGCCACAGGTTAGCACAATTCAAATAATAGGCTAGTTGTCAATGAAGGAGCTCTTCAAATGTGTCTGTCTGTCAGGATGCTGCAGGGACCATACGGGAGTCTGGGGGATCGGGATAAGCCGCTCATCCGGCTGCCCTTTACAGACTTCGCTGTTGGAACTGTTTTACTGGCTCTCACCGGTCTTATAGCCTGCATAGTCATCTCTCTGATGATCCATTTCGATGAGTCCACCTATACCCACTGCCAGGTAAGTAGCTGAGCTGTCATCTTTCGGTCTACATCTTATAGTGCCAGATGTGGTTAAATGTACATTTCTGTAATTCTCACAGAGCTGGCAATACAGACAATCATTCATATTGAAATACATTGACCGAATTGATGCTATCATAAATAAAACATTAGACTGTCATTATCAATCACAGATGTTAGCAAACTAGTATAAGCTAGCTGCTTATCGTATTGAACGATATCCGCAACATTTCTGTGATAAGAGGTTGATATCTGCTTTATTGTCCCAGTACTACCTGACACATTGTTATTTGCTTGCAACATGGTTTTGTAAACTTGTGAACGTTTACTTTTGTATAATGTCAATTATAAATCGAAACATTCAGTCGTATTACACACTTCATTAGTGTTGACTTCAAAAGTAAGAATATAATTACTGATTTATATTAAAAATAAATTGCCATATGAAAGGAAAGATCTTCATGTTTTTATAATAATAATAATATAAAGATGTCAATGCATTCACAACTGTAGGTTGATCTGGATAATAATGCCTGCTAAATTACTTAAATGTAAATATGAAATAATTCCATTTGGCAATTTATTCACTTAAATTTAGTGTTTTGTTATTTCCTGAAAACGTTTGGATAGGGTCCTTGGATATTAATGAGTTATTGTAAACTTGCTTCCACTCTCAGTTCTCTCACTCTACTTATTTACTGACTTCATCTCCTCTTCACCAGGTGCCTAACTATCTCCCCTCCATCAGTGCATCTATCAGTCTAGTACCAGAGCGCTACATTTGGAGGTTCTGTATCGGCCTGCATTCCGCACCTCGTTTTCTTGTGGCGGCAGTCTACTTCAGCTTCTACCGTGGACGCTTTGCTAAGAGTTTTCCTGACCTGGCTCTCAGTGGCCTTGCACTAATCACTGCCATGGTTGAGAATGTAGGCCTTCTGCTGCTCACATATGTGTCTTCCACAGAGACCTACAGTGAGTAGATATTGGCCTACACACACACACACACACACACACACACACACACACACAGAGCTTTATGATCTTGGAAGTTGTTCTTTGGCATGACACTAGAGTGGCAATATACCACAAACCACACTAGACATTACTACTTTTTTATGAAAAACTGACACATTTCCTAAATGTTTAAACAACCATTTTCTTATAGTTTTCCTTTAGATTATAGATGCGAAGAAAAATGTTTCTCCCTCGTTTACAATGTTGGCCATTTGCTTGTATAACTACTATATCGGCAGCCTCAGAGCTATGTATTACAATATCTATCTGTGAGTTCTTAATATTCCTAGAAGCATACTCAAAGAAAAAAATATCAATATAATATCAATAATTAATTATATATACTATTTGGCAGCCTCCGATGCACATAACATCCCAGCGGTTCTGGTGACCTTGAGGGCCAGTTGAGGGCATCAATGCCTTTGTCATCCAGGAACCTCCTACACACTCTGGCCACATGTGGCTGGGCATTGTCCTACACCAGGTGGAGCACAGGGGCCGCCGCTCTCATCTGTAAAGTGAACGGGGCACCAATGGTGGACCTGCATGTTCTGCTGTTCTTGGGTGTGTGTCAGACTGCGCGGTGCTGGGCTGGGAGCACCTCATGTCACCCTCATGGAGTCTGTTTCTGACAATTTGGTCAGAAACATGCACACCAGTAACCCGCTGGAGTACATTTTGTAGGACTCTGGCAGTGTTCTTTTTGTTCCTCCTCACACAAAGAAGCAGATTCCAGTCCTGCTGCTGGGTTGATGCCCTTCTACGGCCCTGTCCAGCTCTCCTCATTTAATGGCCCATCTTTAGGTATCTCCTCCATTCTCTTGAGACTGTACTGGGAGACACAGCAAACCTTCTTGCGAAGGCATGTATGGATGTGTTATACATACTGGAAGCGCTGTACTGCCTGTGCAACCTGATTCGGCTGCAGGTACTTCCTTATTTTACCAGTAGTGACAAGGACACTAGCAATATCCAAAACTAGAGTAGAATCAGTCAGGCTAGATAAAGAGAGAGCAATTGTCTGTGGCCACCACCTGCAAAGTCATTCCCTTTTTGGGGATTATGTTGCTTTTGCCTCTCCAGTGCCTCTGTTGTCACATTCATCTGCACCAAAATAGGTGACATTGATTCATAATCACTTATGCTTCTTATCTAGACAGATTGATATCCCTGAAGTTTGACTGACTTGGTGTTATACTGTGATGATTGCGTGTTCCCTTAATTATTTTTAGCTGTATATTTTCAAGCTGTCTTTTTTGTACTGCCATACTCTGCATTTCTATATACCAATACTAACTGTTCTTTGAGGGCCCTGCGTTCAGTGTTTTATCTACTGAAGGGCTTTTTGATTGTCATAAGCTTGAAGGCTGGTTCCTCTCCACTTTTCTTGGGCTTTTCTCCATTCTTTCCTCTTTGCGTTTTGTGCTGTCTGGTTTAGATAGTCAATTTGTTTGCTAGTTAGCTTAGCATTCATTATGTTTTTGGAATAAGCCTGTCCGGTAACAGTTTTTTTGGAATCATACAGATTCTGTCAGTACCCATCCCACATTAAAATCAGAATTGAGTAAATTGATTTTAAATAGCTACTCCTGAATCAGCTGACTGGGCCTTGACAATCCTCTTCCTTTTATTAATTTCATTTAATTTTCTATGAATTACCTCAGATCTCACCTGTTGAAACATTTGAGTAATGACATCATATTTATTACATGTAATTTCAACAAAGTTGCACATTAAATATGCTATTGTACTGTATGTATTGTATGTTAACTTATTCCCCAAAATGTCCTCTCTCTCTTTGGAAATTTTCTTGGGGATTTACATTGTTTTGCTCACCTGCTAGGTTTTAATTATTCATCTTAATTTGCTTATCTGTTATCGGATCGCGGTGCAGCAGCTCCAACAGAGGACCCCAAAATTCCCTTTCCCGAGCTACATTTGCCAGCTCTGACTGGGGGATCTCGAGGCGTTCCCAGGCCAGTGTCGAAATTTAATCTCTCCACCTAGTCCTGGAACTACCCCGAGGTCTCCTCCCAGCTGTATGTGTCTGGAACACCTCCCTAGGGAGACGTCCTGGGGGCATCCTTACCAGATGCCCGAACCACCTCAAATGGCTCATTTCGATGCAAAGGAGCAGCGGCTCTACTCCGAGTCCCTCATGGATGACTGAGCTTCTCACCCTAAGGGAGACGCCAGCCACCCTTCTGAAAAAACTCATTTCAGCCGCTTGTACGCGCGATCTAGTTCTTTCGGTCATGACCCAGCCTTCATGGCCGTAGGTGAGGGTAGGAATGACAATTGACAGGTATATCGAGAGCTTTGCCTTCCGGCTCAGCTCTCTTTGTCACAATGGTGCGGTATAGCAAATGCAATACCGCCCCTGCTGCTCCGATTGTCTGGCCAATCTCCCATTCCATTTTTCCCTCACTTGTGAAAAAGACCCCGAGATACTTGAACTTTACTTTGGGTAACGCCTCATTCCCTACACGGAAGAGGGACTCCATCGGTTTCCTGCTGAGAACCATAGCCTCAGATTTAGAGTTGCTAAACCTCATCCCAACCACTTCGCACTCCGCTGTGAACTGGTCCAGTGAGTGTTGGAGGTCACAGAATGATAATGCCATCAGGACCACCCAGTCATACACCTTCTCCAGATCCTCAAAACACATGTAAACTGGATGGATTTTAAATATTGCTTTTAATTTAAACTGCATTTCAAAAACGTTTTTCTTTTTCTGATGACACTGGTGTCACCAAGTTTTTCTTGGTTCAGGGAATTATTTTGATAATATGGCATTTCAACTGATTTTTTGAATAAAAACAGGGGCGTCACCAGACCCAGCCTATCAGGGCTCTAGCAACATTTGCAAGGTGAGCTGACAAGTTAATGTCATTACTTTTGCATGCGCTGTGTATCAGGTGCTCATGCTAGCAGGAACAAGCGCCCCGTCAATGAATATCAACAGGCGCTGCCTTGTTAAAACCAATATTGTCAGATATCGCAAGAGAAACAAACCCCAAACAATAATTTTTTAGCTGCAGTCAAAGTCCCATAAACCAGTGCCTTTTTACACACCAGTACCGTTTAGTTATTTATCCCTGCTCTAATTGGGCCAAGTACCTAACGTTCAACCTCTTCAAATTTTGCGAACATTTGTCTTAAAGGTTGAATTACATTTCAAGCCAACATTTCTTTCACTTGTTTAGTACATAATGTATTTGCTGTTGTTTGTTAAAAAAATTGTAATAATGAACACACCTCTAACCGGTAGTAGCCCAAATGTACAGTTAAGCTAAACAATAGATAGGGACGTTAGAGCTTTTATTGAAACTTGCTCATAGTTTTAGTGTACCTTGTGGTCAAAACAATGCACAAGCCGCGTATGTGCATTTTGGAATCAAACCTTTTTTTTTTTTTCAAATATTTCCAAGCAACTTTCCGTAAAATTATGCCCAAAGTAACTTACAATAATCTTTTCATCCAATAAGCAACCCTGGTTGAAATTAGTAGGCCGAGTAGAATTTTATTTAAAAAAACATTTTTTATTCCTCCTCATAACGCTGCACACAGGAGAAACACACCATTTCTAGAGAACAGGGCAGGCAAGAGAAAAAACAAGAACCCCATGGAGGCAATTTCACCTGTACTACTATATATATTATTTTGTAAATCATATTCTTATGAAAAGCCTATTCTTATTTACATTCAAAACAGATTCAAGTAAAATTTTGCCATGTTGTCTTTAATCTACATTGTGCTAGCTAGCTATAATGTAGGGTACTTGGAATCTTAGTTATTGTAATAGCTAATGTACAGTAGCTGACTACAGTAGAGTATTAGCTATGAGGAAAAGTTTCTGACAGTGCAGTATTTGAGTGTTTTGGACACGTATTTGAATTGAACTGCTGGTGCTCTGTATTTCACCATGTTAATACAATCATATAGTAAAAGTAAATGACAGCAATTCCAGAATTATCCAAGGGTGGCAGTTTAATATCCCAGCTGGCTTAACACTAGAACCGCCAGACCTATTCTTCCCCCTATAACCGCCAGAGCCGAATGACATTTGGCATCATTAGCATATGACTCGTTCCTATTAGCATGGACATTCTCCTCTGCGGCTTCACCATCCATTCCAGAGCATCAGTTAATCTACTAGGACGTCATCAAACTATATAGGAGTAAAAAAAATTCTGAATGACAGAATTAGTCTTCTAAATGGTTAATGAGTTAGAAAAATACAAGAATGTGTTTGTATTGAAGGTCTCATCATACTAAAAAAGAAACATTTGAAAAAGACAAGTTCCGAAATGATTTCAATGCCAATTCATAGCTCTAGTCTCATAGAATACTGGGATATACTATTTTTCTATAGGTGACATCAATAAGTTATCGACAAACCTAGAGGAGCAATTTGTAAAATATGACGTCAGAATTAAATAGGCTGTGAACAGTGAGTCTTTGCAAGTCTCTCCTCTGGGATATAGTAGGGCTAGCATAGCTCTAGTCTCCTAGATTATTGGCTTGTAGATTTTTCTGTATGTGGCATGAATAAATTATCCAAAATCTGAAAATAGTAGAAAAAGAGCGATTCTACAAATGTAAAAGAGGATATTTATCTTCAGTAAAATAAGCAGAGGAATTTCAGAGAGGATGTGTGTGCAATTTAGTTTGTCGTTTTCTTCAAAAATAACGTAGATTTACATTTTTTATTTACATTTGATGAATTAGCCTAGACAATAAACTGTATCTCCTATTGAAAAACAGTAATCCATGTGATAACTAGCCTATATCATTTGTATAATGTTTCAATAATGGACAAAGTTTTCATTCACTTGGGAGTATCTCACATTCAGCCATTGACATCATGCCATCAGCAAGGGGTGATTAGCGTCTGGGTACCACTTGGGTACCAACTGTTGGTGGATTATGTTGGAAAATAGGATAAAAAAAACATGTGCATTGTCTAATTAGTGTTCTGTTTGTCAGTTTACAATTCTGACAACGGAACAAAGTAATATATGCTTTTTAGGACAAGTCATGGAAGGAGGAGGGTGTAACTTTCAAAGTGGCAGGTTTATTTTAATTACAAACTCAAACGCCAATTGGCATAGGCATTTGGCAGTTCTGGTGTTAAGAGCTAATGTCTCTTACTGCTTGTCTGCCTGCCTGACTGACCCTCATTGAGTAGCATAGTGGTTAGAGGAACTGACTATGGAATTGCACGTCCCGTGTTCAACTCCCGTCATGGTCACAACTCATTATGCCTTAAGATTAGTTTAGGACAGATAAAAGCTTCGCTGGATACAACCTTTAGTAGGTACATCATAATAATAAGGTCATATTACATCAAAATAAAACAGTCCTGGTGGATATTAGGATTTTTTCAGGATAGACAAACTTTTAGCTGGCTACGCTATTCTCTCGTCTTTTCATTTGACGAAAATTCAGTTATTGTCCCCTGTATTGATAGATACTCTTTCAGTGTCATTCACAAATGGATAATTAACTGGTAAAATGGCCAGTGGCAAAATAAGAATTGTTCAGCCAGCAAATGTATTTATATAGCGCAATTCATGCATTGAAGCAATTCAATACAAAATACAAAATGCAATAGAATTAAAACAGTCAGACTGTTACACTTGTCTACCTCAGCTGTCTCCAGGGGGACTGCATGAACCTAAACACCTCGGTATCTCAATCGTTGCATACCGATGATAGGATGAACCCATCATTACATATGTGAGATTATTATTGCATCAATGTCTTACTTGGCTCTCTCCCGGGGGACATTTATGCCATGTCTGTACATGCATTGTGTATTCACCCTCAATGAATTACGGTTACCATCACTATTCACTGCACCACCCTGGTATCTCAGTCCTCGCGCTCCAGCACTTGGATAAACTCGTCTTTTTGTGAGATAATACTATACATCGATGTCTAAACAGCAGCATAAGTACTTGCATTAACCGTCGTCCACAGTTTGTTACATTTACACAGAGGTTATTCCTCTGATAGCACCAGAACTTGCATTATGATTTGTAGAAAATGCAAAATATACATTTAATAACAAAATAAGATGTGTTTTGACATAAGAAGCTATAAAAGCTTCCCTTTTATCAAGCAATCAGGTTTATTTATATAGCACAATTCATACGTCAGAGATGTATGTAACAATTACAAAGACGTTATTCCTCTGTGATAGCACCAGAACTTGCATTATGATTGGTCAAAAAATAGCAGTATATACATTTAAAAATAATATGAATCAAAAAGAGAAATATAAAATATTGCATAATAATAAAGCATAGAATAAGAAAATAGATCTAATGAAACAAATGAAAACATAGGAAGCTATAAGGCTCACGGTGTGGTTAAGTTTAAGAGCTCAGTCGTAGACACGTGAACAGAGAAGTGTTTTTAGCCTGTATTTAAAAATGGACACATTTGGTGAACGTCTAAGATCTTCTGGTAGTTTATTACAGTTGTGTACAGCATAACTGCTAAACGCAGCTTCTCCATGTTTAGTTTGGACTCTTTATAGTCTATTCTGTAACTGACCGGTAGCCAATGCAAAGATTTAAGAACGCCATTACAATAGTCAACCCTACTAGAGATAAAAGTATGGATGAGCTTCTCTTGGTCTTTTTGGGAGACTAGGCTTTTGATTCTGGATGTATTTTTCAGATGATAGAATGCTGTTTTGGTAACCGATTTGATGACTGTTATATGTGATGTCTGAGTTTCAGAACACCAAGATTACGGTCTTTGGTTTCAAGGGCCCGAGAATCCAGCTCTGTATTAATACTTGTTCTTTTATTTTTGTTTCTGAACCAGTCAAGGACTGTCCCAACCCAATTTTCCAGCCTATCTAGAAGTGTTCTATGTTCTACAGTGTCAAAGGCTGCACGGTGTCAAAGGCTGCACGGTGTCAAAGGCTGCACGGTGTCAAAGGCTGCACGGTGTCAAAGGCTAACTAGAACCGTTATTTTATCTGAATCAGTATTCAGCCGTATTTCATTTAAAACTTAGCCCGGGCTATTTCAGTACTGTGGTGAGCTCAGAAGCCTGACTGAAATTTGTCTGAGACCGTTTGAGGTCACAAAATTGCTAAGTTGATTGAATACAACCATCTCAATGATCTTTGCTATTGAAGGGAGATTTGATACAGGTCTATAGTTGTTAATTATAGATGCATCCAGTGATCTCATTTTTTTTATAGGGGCTTAATGGCAGCTGTTTTTAGGGATGTTGGGAAAATGCCTCATTGCAGAGAGCTATTAACTATTTGCTGCAGGTCTATTGTTTTAGAGTTCAAAATTTTAACCGTGACAGAGGAAATATCCAGACCTTTTGAGATAACAAGATCTAGAATGTGGCCTTGAGTGTATGTGTACGCTCTTTCACATGTTGAGTGAGATAAAAATTGTCAAGTAGTGCAAAACGTTCTTTGGCATTGTTGTCCGTGCTATTATCTATGTGGATGATAAAATCCCCTGTAATAATAAACAATAATAAATAATAAACATTCAAAAGAAGTTAAATTACCTAGTGTATTTTCTTTGCACTGGAATGTATCTTTTGAATAAGGCAGCCACTCCTCTTTTCCTACCATTTTGACACGTTTTCATATAGCCAAATTTTTCAGGTGCTGTCTCGTTAAGAATAGTAGCACTACAATCTTCAGTTAGCCGCGTTTCAGTGAGAAACATAAATCTAAGTTGTAGAATTTGATAATGTCATTTACCAAGAATGATTTGTTGGCGATAGATCTGATATTAAGTAAAGCCAGCTTAATAGATATAATAGGGGTTTCAGGGCTAGTAGGTTGACGTGTTACAGTTAACAGATTAGACAAGTTTACTTTATAAGTTGCATGGGCATGTTTCCTTCTATTTCTCATCAACACAGGAATCGAGATACTGGATAGACAAAAACTTTGCTGGCTACAACCTTCAGTAGCTACGTTATAGGAAGCCTAAAATGAAACTATTTACTGATATATTGCAACTTTCTGGTGGATTTTCAAATTCTGTATTAGGATTTGTTCAGGATCGACAAAAACGTCACTGATGATTTTCATATTTCACTTGACGAAAAAGTCAGTTATCACCTATATTGATAGTTAGTGTATCAGTGTCGTACACAAATGGCTAATAAGCTGGTAAAACGGCAAGTTGCGAAAGCTATACAGTTCATAGATGCTAATTGTGGTGGATGTAAACTCAATAAGAAATGTTCATTTGTTTATCACAGTCCTTAATGGTGTCGACATATTCAAAGTTGACGTGATGTTAATGCATGAAAATATTATACAGTCAAAAAGGATTGTTTTGAGTGAGGAACAGAAGGGTTAAAATTTGGGGACCGCTGCAAATTGAACGCTTCTGAGCCTCACTCAATACTTTCCTTTTCAACTGAAAAAGGTACAGTGGTCTTTTGCCTGGTTTCTTGTTTTTTCTGATTCCTAGAATGTATAATTATTTCTGATATCCAGACACTAGAATGGATATTAATTTCTGATATATACAGGGGTGGCGCCAGGAGTTTATGACTGGGGTTGCTATGGGATTATATAACAAAGCCATACAGGTGCTTAAAAATGTTTGTCCGGGGGGGGGGTGTATTAATGTTTACGTGTTTTATAAATGAATGTATGAATTTCTATATTTGTATAGCTACAAACGAATACCAGTTGTTCATTTGACACATTTTATATTTATATTTAACTTTAAAATTATCATAAAAAAGCCTAAATGAATTAATAAAGCATGTGAATATAAATGCAAACTGTTATTTTTGCTGATAAATGTTTGTTTATGTTGTTGTTTGCATATGCTCTGTGGTATAAGCGGGACAGACACCTTTTGTTCTGTTCATTATCTTGGAAAAATTTACTCGTGCCGTTGCATATCCATTATTTTAAGCTTATGTAAAAAACGTCAGTGTTTATCCCTAACTTATTGACCCTGTTATCGTGCATTTTCGAAGCATGAGCATTTAAGTCACGTTTCAAAAAGGATTAATTTGATTTAGAACTATAAAACATTTAAATAGGTTTTTTTGTACTTGACTTGACACTGATAGTGTACTTCGTCAGAAACATGCACTTCATTTCATTTGCGCTGTTAAAACAAAAAGCTGTATAGCCCTCAGAATTATAGTTAATGCAATTAGAAACATGCAATTCTCCCAACCCCTGATCTTCTTGTCTGAGCCCCGAGTGTGTTTTGAAAGTCTGGTGACGCGCCTGAAAAATGTTTGCTTAGTGGGGGCTTGCGAGGGGCAAACTTGCTGGCTTGCGAACTCTTGACTTCTGTTGACCACCGCTATCGTATTATGTAAAATAATTTTTGAGTTGTTTACTCTTGGGTTACTTTTCAATTGGTGCTCCTACTGCATACACCCCTTAACTCCCTGTACAATCATACCTTTCTTAGCCAATGTGCTGTCAGATCCAGCATCCATGTCAGCAAGATTGGAACCTATGGTCTTTGCACCCTGAAACCTCCAATTGTGTAATGAGTGGCTTACCCCCATAATGCTATTTATAATATTCAGTTGATTTGAAACCCTCTGAGTGTACTAAACACCTACAGTGCTTTGCAAAAATATTCACCCCCTTGGCTTTTTACCTGTTTTGTTGCATTACAGCCATTAGTTTAATGTTTTTTTTTATCTGAATAGTATGTGATGTATCAGAACACAATAGTCTAAGTTGGAAAAGTGAAATATATACATAAAACTATTTTTTTAAAGAAAAACAGAAAATGGGCATGTGCATATGTATTCACCCCCTTTTTTATGAAGCCCATAAAAAGCTCTGTTGCAACAAATTACCTTCAGAAGTCACATAAGTAGTCAGGGTTACGTTATAAAAAAATCCAAATCTTTGATGATCCCCAGGATCACCATCAAATCTGTTATAACCAAATGGAAAGAACATGGCACAACAGCAGCCTCCCAAGAGATGGCCGCCCACCAAAACTCATGGACTGGTCAAGGAGGGCATTAACCAGAGAGGCAGCACAGAGACTGAAGATAACCCTGGAGGAGCTGCAGAGTTCCACAGCAGAGACTGGAGTATCTGTACATAGGACGACAATAAGCGGTATGCTCCATGGAGTTGGGCTTTTATGGCAGAGTAGCCAGACAAAAGCCATTACTTCCAGCAAAAAACAAAATGGCAAGTTTGCAAAAAGGCATGTGGGAGTCTCCCAAAATTTATGGAGGAAGGTGCTCTGGTCCGATGAGACTAAAATAGAAATTTTCGGCCATCAAAGAAAATGCTATGTTTGGCGCAAACCCAACACATCACATCACCCAAAGAACACCATCCCCATAGTGAAACATGGTGGTGGCAGCATCATGCTGTGGGGATCTTTTTCAGCAGCCGGGACTGGAAAACTGGTCAGAGTTGAGGGAAAGATGGATGGTGCTAAATACAGGGATATTCTTGAGAAAAACCTTTACTACTCTGCGTGTGATTTGAGGCTAGGGTGGAGGTTCACCTTCCAGCAAGACAATGACCCCCAACACACTGCTAAAGCAACACTTGAGTGGTTTAAGTCAAAGCCCAGACCTCAATCCAATAGAAAATCTATGGTCAGACTTGCTGTTCACAAGCACAAACCATCCAACTTGAAGGAGTTAGAGCAGTTTTGGAAGGAGGAATGGGCAGAAATCCCAGTGGTAAGATGTGGCAAGCTCATGGAGACTTTTCCAAAGCAACTTGGAGCTGTGATTGCTGTAAAAGGTGACTCTACAAAGTATTGACTTTAGGGGGGTGAATAGTTATGCACATTGATGTTTTCTGGTATTTTGTCCTATGTATTGTTTGCTATACAATTTAAAAAGAAATGTCAAAGTTGTGGGCATGTTCTGTGAATTTAATTATGCAAATCCTCAAACAATCTATGTTAATTCCAGGTTTTGAGGCATCAAAACAGATTCCATGGCACAGCAAGGCACTGTATTAGTGGCAACCATTTGAATTATGTTGCCTGGCCAGGGGAATTCACCATGGTCATTTGGCTTTTGCATGGCTGTTTATTCTCTGCGCTAAGGTTTACTTGGTTGCTTTTTTTGTGCAGGATTGTTGGTAGGTTAGTCTGTGTTGCAGTTAGCAGGTGCAGTCACTCTGTCCTGGTTTTGTCTGAGTCCTCATTGGCATTAAAATGAGATTGTGTAGTGAGTTCAGGTTTTAAGCAATGAATGCAAGATAATGTGTCAGATGAATTTCCTCCTTGAGGGAAGCTGGATTATAGACATAACCTCAAGTTTGTGTTTGGCAGGTGTTCACAAGAATGGTTTCATCACGTTCATCGCCAGCTCTCTACTACACATGCTTATTACCTGCAGGCTATGGCAGGTGATTAAGAAGTTCAGTCTGAACCCTGAGGTAAAGTACACAACCTTATTCACTCACCTACAGTACATATGTATGTGGGTTTTTTGTGCTTTGTAACTGCATATTGCCTTTCCTGTTTAGTCCTCTGACCCTTTTCTTTAACTGGTTCGATGTTGTGTGTATGCAAATCCACTTTGCTAACACTTTGCATCTAGCATGGTAAGATATTATCAAGCTTTTCTTTACCCTGTTTTCCTACTTAACCCACCAACAGCCCACGCCACTTAGCATTGGTACCCAGGTGCTAATCACCCCTCATTGAATGCCTGACATCAATGGATGAATGCACAATACTCCCAGATGAATGATCATACATTGGTTGAATTTGAATAACTTACATTTAAAACTTAATTATAATGATGAGGGTAGAAAGTGTATATAATCTGAACTTGGTGAGCAAGTCAGACACAAGTCAGACACAATTTACAGCATTTATTTCACAATTGCAAACTGATTTGACGCCCTGACAGCATTACAGATGCTGCAAGATTTAGATGAGATCGAGTCAGATGGAGGATCAGAAAGAGATGCCAAAACTGACGAGCCGCCACCACAAATGCCTGAGCCTCCTCACAAAAAAAAAATTACGGCAACCCAAAATGCCACTGTGACACAGGTGTCTGGAAGAGACAGCACGATTTGGGTAAAATTTATTTTATCAACTGTCCATTTTATTTCTACATATAAGCTGTAGTCTGTGTAAATAATTTTTTGAAATGCATCGTGTTTATCAAGCAACCATGCTTTAGCCCTATGTAGACTATCCATGCGCATATCCATTGATTGTCGCAAACTACTCGATATCTTTTATTTTACCTTGTCCATCATCAAAATGAAAACTAAATACTAAAGGATTTACCTTTGAATAATTTAAGTGTAATTTTCATGTTATACATTTTGTAGGGCCTAATAATAAACAAATTAAAATATTCAAGCCTGTGTTCTTAAAAATAATTGTTCTCTGTATTCTTTTTTGTTTGTTTGATAAAACCTAAAATACAAAAAAATATAACTTTTTTTCAAATTAATTTGCTATTTAAAACAAATAATATAGTTCATTATTTTTTATACTTCTACATAGTTTGACGACGACTCAGTAGATGAGCTGATGCCATGGCTGGATGGTGATGCTGCAGAGGAGAATGTCCATGCTTATAGGGATGAATTGTATGATAATGATGCGGTAATAGGGGGTAAAAAATGCCTGCCAGTTCTAGAGTTAAAAAGGTATGCTATTATTTCCTACTCTTTCTTTATAGAATCTCATTACCTCTCGTAGATTTAAGTTATAAGCAAATTATATTCCAGCTTTTTGATCACAAAATTCCTAAAATAAAATATTATCAGACAAAATATTAATTGAAGGATACCTTGAGTACGCCTTGAGTGGAAGAGTTTCAGAAGCCTAGGAGTATTCATCCAACTTGGACATTAACTTTAATTCAATGACGACCGTTTTGATTCTGTGAAACTCATCCTGGATCTGAAATAATGAAATCAGCTTTAATGCCTCAAATATTCCAGGTGTACATATTGTTCATAACAATTTTAAAAGCAAAAAGTAACCTACATCTGCTAATTTTTATATCAATTTAGGACTGCGTTTACCTTCAGAGTCAAACAAGCTGTACAGCATGTTAGCGGTTTCCTGTTGGGTGAGAGGGGAGGTATTTTGCCTTGCTTTTCTAGGCTTTATTACACTTTTTGCAGACTTCTGGTCCACAGGGCTCTTGTGTTGCTATGAATTGCCTATCACCTCAGGAACACCGTAGCCTTGGTTTTGTGTGATAATTTGTTATCTTGTATTTTATGCTTTGTTGCCAGCCATAGTAACCTGAGAAAGAGCCTGGTTCCTTGAAAAAAGTATATATAAGTGCCTCAGCAACATAACTTATCTGTACACTTGATGGATAGGTTGTTTATGTATATTTAGTTTCAGACAGCTTCTCAAGTATGTCTGCCTTTACCTTTGAGGTTATCAAGTGTTCAATTCTTCTTGTAGTCTTCAGTAGCTCTTTCAAGGTACATCTCGTTTTTTTTGTGCAAACTGTGAAATGGGGTACTGCAATCTGTGGTACTTCGCCTAGACAGGATTATGGTGTCCTGCGAAGATATTCCAGCAGATGACTCAGTTGGCTCTGCATAAGATGCAGACTTAGTCAGTTTACTGTTGACCAGAGGACCTGCCAGAACTTTCTTTAAGTGGAAGGAAGTTATGAAGAATCAGGAATGTGTGAATAACCTTTATGGTGTCTTTGTGTTTTATTTGGTCATCTTCAAAAAGTCATCTTCAATTGCTGAGTCCAAATACCCAGTCCAAATACAAAGAAATTCCAACAGTCTCCTTCAAAACTGTTTGCAGCTCCACCACAGTGGGTGGAATACCTGATGGAAGGACCAATTTCTCAATTCGGTCATCCATTAATACTCTGAGCTTTGCTTCCATCTCTGCCATCCTGACAAGAACATGAACAGACAAGACAATGGCACCACAAGCAGAAGCTTATAAATGAGACCAGACATGAAGTGAATAATGTAAGGAAGAGCCTGGAGTGTGTAAATAATAAAGACAGGGAATGTTAAAGGTGCTTGAAATAATTACACTTGTCAATGTTCATTCTAATGCAACAATTCTATTAAAAAAAATTGTAATTGAAACTAAAATCAAAAATAATTTTTATCATTACATTAAATAATTTGTCTGCATGTGATAATCAGTTTAACAATAGTTTTATTTCCTGCAATAGGCTACATCAGTTTTAAATTTAATTAGCTAAAAAGCTATGAAAAATGACACTCCTGTTACATTTTCAGATAAATGGGCTACAATATAGATATTGTAAGACGCAAAGGTTAATTTAATTTACATAAAATTAACAACAGTTGTGACGTTTGAGTGTAACCAAGCACTTTCCTCCCACACTGTACGCAGCCATAGGGTACAGATCACCCAATTTCTGCTTCTCAAAAAAACTATTTTCCCTGTGTCCTCCAGTTGAAAAGACCTTACATGCTCTTCATACCAGGCAAATAACTTTAAAATAAAATAGCCATTTTGGACAACTATGTATATCTGAATAATCTAAACAAAGTCTAGTAGTCCACGAGTAGATCCATAAGATCATCCCAACAACATACCTTGTTCCATAGTAGGTGACAGTGTTAGCAAACTGCACAGTAGACAGAAATGGGGATGTTTCTCTTATAGCTTCTTGCATGTCTGAATGCAACACAAAGTTATTACAGATATTTTAGTGGCATACAATGCCTCTTTTCTAACATCTGTATGCAAGTGGTATGCCATTATCATCTGATGACTTGTAGAAAGGGTGTAACAGATTTTTGAAATTGTAAGTGTGCCCCACAACTTGCTTGAAAAAGCTATGTTTAGCTTCAAACCGCATTTACCATAAACCAACCCATATTCTTCATTTAATGCAGGATAGTGTTCCAAGTAATGGTGTTTGGGTGTCAGTCACTCTTCAGGAAAAACTGCTAATAATCCGTCACGATGTTCAGATATTTTGAAGTCAAGGTATGCAATTGTTTCAACATCGTGAACAGGAGCAACCAGCAATTCAACAATGTCTTAAAGTCAGAAGAACCTGCCACACTCACCCTCAGGTACCCACAAACCAACAATGAGTTGCAACAACCGTATTAGGGTCCAATGTTAATGGGCATTTGCACCTATAGTTCTGTGATGAATGTAGTTCAGATGGATTGCTTGAGTGCTGTTTGCTTTCTCCAAATCCTTATAGGGAAAATGGGATTTTAACTAATTTAGTACAGACAAATTAGACTACTTCTTGGTGAAAATCTTAAAACACAATGCTACTGCCCTTGGGACTATGCCTTCCAAAAGGTCATGTAGTCGATCTGGTAGGTACCCAGAGACAATGTGAAAGTGATTAGATTTATAAGTCATTGGACACGGCTGTTTTACGCCAGAGCTGATCAAATTCCACTGATCGTCTTTTCCACTGATCGAATGTGCACTTAGATTGTCAGCTACAACACAGTGTACAGTACCGTTTTATTTTTTCCAACACTAGAAATGAAAATCCTTTTCTGTTCAAGAGTGGCAAGATCCTTCAAGAGTGGTTACAAAACTGCTTTTTAACTGTTTGACATCAACAACTTTGCAAAGCAGATGTATATTGATGTGAATGCAGATTGCAAATGTCTGTTTTTTTCAAGAAGTTGCCAGTGGTTTACACACCTCAAAGGTTTGTGGAGTCTTGTTGTTTCTCCAGCATAGAAGTCATTTTGCTGGAAAGATTTTCCTTAAATTGACATAATATATAAAGTACTGTTTGAATATATGGATATTCCTGGATTTCCTCTGCAATGTCTTTATTTTCAAGACTTCCTGAAAGGTCTTGTTCTTTTAAGAATTGAGAATATATTAAACACTAACACGCTGGAAATGCTCCTTAAAATACCTTTTCTTATAAGCCCAAGACAAACCAAGTGGACCACCTGCTCCAAGTGATGTACTATTGGAATGAAAGTTGCACAGCTGTGACTAACTGCCAATTCAATTATGATGGCCTGGTCAACAATGCAGTTATTTGTCCTCAATGTTGAATCAAGTATGTTTCTGACCACTGCAACAGATTCTGAAGATGAAATGAACTGAAGGTCTCCAACCAAGGTATCAATGCAATTCAATAAGGCATTATAGATGGTTTCTAGCTTCAGCAGAAATAAGTCAGTTCTTTGAAGAAACAAGTATGATGCACTTTCCTGATCACAATCCAAACTAGTGACCTCCACATCACTGGCCACTAGAAAATCAGAATGTTCAACAGTTTGATTATGGTGACTCTCATGACTCTCATGTCTTGCTTAAAATCACTCTAAGAATAGGATTTGTCTTCTGCTTTGTGTTTCACAAATGTATTGTATGTATTTGTCTGAAGGTTACAAATCTTCAAATACTCAAAAGACTGATGATTTCCACTATGTTGAAAGTATTCCTTCTCTGTAGAACATGCATTGCAAAATAAACACTTAAAAGCAGAGAATTCCTGACTAGAATTTCTGCAGCTGCATGGTATCTGGATAAATGTTTGCAGAGCGCACGTATCTCTGACATAGAAAATGTCTAATATCAAATTAGGTGATGTTTCAGCATAAATTGTCTTTAAAGGCTGCAAGTGTGTTCCATTCACTTTCACCTGAGTAATCAAATCAGTGGTTGAAACGCTGTCAGGCAAATCATTGTTAAAGCGAAAGTATTGTGGTCCATTTCTCCCGTGAATATAGTCCTTTGTTCTGGCAGCCTACTTATTTTGTCGAGCACATTCTTGTAGAGTGATTTATTTTGTTCCGTGAATACACACCTTTGGCAGTATGGCTTCTGTTTGTAAATATATTGTGAGAAAAAGCAGATATCGCTTACCATTTTGAATATAGCAAGAATGATGTGCTAGCATAATATAACTTACAGAGTTACACATGTAGTCGACTAGTTGCAAATAGGACTATAGAAGCTTCTCTCTGGCAGCTCAGAAACTGCACCATTTTCTAATATACTGACCTCAAACCAGCATTCACAAATGCAGCATGGTGTATTCTTTCAGCACACTCAAAACAATGGTCATTTGCTACAACAATTTGGTCATATTGTTCATTAACACATTTTTTTTTAACAGATCTTACCTTTGGGGGAACAAGTCCTAGAAAGGTTTCTGTGGCGCAAAATGCCCTGGGTGGTAGTGTTAAGGTGCTTGAAATCAAAGACCTCCAGATTAGTAAAATAGATTATTTTGATTTTCCAAATGAAATGCAATTAAATTCAACTCAGTGATTTAATAGCTGGTTTTACTCAAACTAAATTGAGTAAAATGCAATTAATAAATAAGAAAAAAAATTTTGACTTCTGCTTAATGTGATTCTAAACTTCACATGTTTCTTTATTATGTATTAGTTGTGAATATTTATTCGCTTGATATTAATAAACCCCAGTCTGTTTTTACAGTGCACTGACAATTTCTTCGCTTACTTGCCACTGGCAAGCAATTATTTGGTAAACAAAACCAAATTTCTTGGCACAGTCTGAAAAATATTAATCAAATATTCTAAAATAATTTATTCAACAAAAGCTCTGGAGGAATGCTACATTTACAATTTACCAAGCAAAAGCAAAGAAAAATGTATGCATTTTGAGCACGTCAGACAGTTGGAATTGACAGTGGCGCAAAGAAACTGCCAAAAACTGTTGCCCACTACAACAGCTCTAAGTGTGGCATTGATGTTATGGACCAGAGGGCAAGGTTGTATTTGGTAAAGGGATGGACTCACAGATGGCCTGTTGCAGTGTTTTCCAAAATCTTAGACCTGACTGATATCAGTGCATAAACATTAGAAACGGTGCATTAATACAACTATAGGCAAAAGGCAGTTTTTTCGTGAGTTGGCTATGCAGCTGTGTGCCAAACAAATAATGAACAAGGCTGTCGGTCTGGAAGCGCTTAAGTGACTTGATGGACACTCCTTTCCCACTAACGAAAAGGATACGTTATCTAGTTGGCAGATGTACCGGGAACAAAAGTATGATGTCTGCCAAACATGTAAGCGACTTGTGGTAAATTCACTCAAACGACCATTACATTTTGCATTGTATGTGGGCATTGACGATGAAACAAGCAGACCACATTGTCTTTCTTTCATGTGGCATGCACATTGGAATTATGATATTGTCGTTATGCAAAAAGATAAATGTAGCCTAAAGTCTCAACATTTCTTCTCACTGGACAGTGGTGATGTGGGGAATGGGATTGTTTACCATTTTAGCTTGAAACACTAAAATGTGCATTCAGTGTGGAAATGTGGCATTGTAATTAGTAGGAGGGTGGGGGTTGAGGCCAATTGCTGGCAGGACGATTGTTTCTATAATAGCTTGATCGTCTCTTCACATTGTCTGCAAAGACTTAGTTTGCTGATATAAAAGTTGAAGCATGCAATTTTTCCATTATATCTGAGATGTTGATAAAGGGTTTGACTGGAATTAAATATCATATTTGAAAAGCTTTTTTCTTCTTTTTTCTTTATATAATAATTCACTTAAGAAATGGTCAAATTCAACAACTCTTGTGCATCTACTGTATTGTGTTAACAAACTTCTCACAACGGACCGTGGAATTGTGGGACAATATGATTGTTTACAAGTTAAAGCCTTTGTCCCACACAAGCACCTGGGAATCTGAGCAACATGCATTTATGTAAGGAAAACAGAGCAACATGCATCTTTGTAATCCAAAACTTTTCTTATTTTATCATCTAGTTTATTAAGTTATTGAAACAATAAAAAATGCTGAGAGACTATGCATTTAGGCATTTTCATTTTTCCAACAAATGTTTTTATTTTAATTAGCAGAATGATCTCCTAAGAATCTTTGCAGAGTGAGCATAATAGGCTATTATTGAATAACTGCCTGATTTGCAATTATTTGAGCCAGCTATTTACTATTCAATAGGCCAGAATGGCCTATTGAAACCATAGAGAGAAGTTGACAATTAAATTCACGGTACAATTTCTTTAGTGGATGGTGCTATAAAGTATCAAGTGTGTGGCTGGAATTCACTGTGTAGACGGTTAAATGGTTTAGTAAGATGAATGGTTTAGTTGATAGTGTATTTCCTAACAATGTCCCGAAGGGTACAATATATGGCTCAGCAGTTTATAGACATTATGCTAAATATTGACCAATTGGAATCGGAGGGAAAAACCATGTGTGGATATTGAGGGAGAGAATGAGGATAAAGGCAGAGATGACATTAAAATCTGTCTGAAATCGAGTCTGCTTGTGACTCATTGCAAGAGCTCGCTAGACATGGCACTGTATGGTTTCAAAAAACTTCTGGGAAACCACGGGTGAAAATTTAAAAATGCAATATTATTATAGAAACCCCGTGGCCACTCCATGTGCAAGGAAAAATATTCATAGTCCTTTGAGCACTTTCCTTTGTTTGATGCAAATGTTGCAAAATATTCTAGCCCACAGTCTTGCTGAATGAAGCCAAGTGGAATAATGCAGAGTGGTTTGAACTGACAGATGAGGAATGTCGTGGACATCAGTAAATGGGAGAAGCACAGACGCTGAAGATTCTTTTCACAAGTAAAGCTTTATTCAAGATTTATTAACCTGTTAACAACAATCTCAGCAGAGTCAAAAGCTCTCTGTTGAAGGCATATAGAGAGGTGCTGGTCACAATTAGAATATAATCTAAAGTTGATTTATTTCAGTAATTCCATTCAAAAAGTGATACTTGTATAATGTATACAGTCATTCCACACAGAGTGTTATATGATAAGTGTTCATTCCTTTTAATTTTGATGATTATAACTGATAACTAATGAAAACCGCAAAATCTGTATCTCAAAAAAATTGAATATTGTGGAAAGGCCACTCTTGAACAAGACAGTGTCAGAAGCGTCTCGCCTGGGCTAAAGGCAAAATGGACTGGACTGCTGCTGAGTGGTCCAAAGGTATGTTCTCTGATGAAAGTACATTTTGCATTTCCTTTGGAAATCAAGGTCCCAGAGTCTGGAGGAAAAGAGGAGAGGCACAGAATCCATGTTGCTTGAAGTCCAGTGTAAACTTTCCACAGTCAGTGATGGTTTGGGGTGCCTTGTCATCTGCTGGTGTTGGTCCACTGTATTTTCTGAGGTCCAAGGTCAATGCAGTCATCTACCAGGAAGTTTTAGAGCATTTCATGCTTCCTGCTGCTGACCAACTTTATGGAGATGCAGATTTCATTTTCCAACAGGACTTGGCACCTGCACACAGTGCCAAAGCTACCAGTACCTGGTTTAAGGACCATGGTATCCCTGTTCTTAATTGGCCAGCAAATTCGCCTGACCTTAACCCTATAGAAAATCTGTGGGGTATTGTGAAGAGGAAGATGCGATACACCAGACCCAACAATGCAGAAGAGCTGAAGGCCACTATTAGAGCAACCTGGGCTCTCATAACACCTGAGAAGTGCCACAGACTGATCGACTCCATGCCACACCGCATTGCTGCAGTAATTCATGCAAAAGGGGCCCCAACTAAGTATTGAGTGCTGTACATGAGCATACTTTTCATGTTCATACTTTTAGGTTGGCTAACATTTCTAAAAATATTTTTTTTGTATTAGTCTTAAGTAATATTCACATTTTCTGAGATACTGATTTGGGGGTTTTCATTAGTTGTCAGTTATAATCATCAAAATTAAAAGGAATGAACACTTGAAATATATCAGTCTGTGTGGAATGACTGTATACATTATGCAAGTATCACTTTTTGAATGGAATTACTGAAATAAATCAACTCTTTGATGATATTCTATTTTTATGACCAGCACCTGTACATTCATTACAGCCCACTGCCCCCCTTTTATTAATGGTTAGTCTACATGTTTCACCAGCATCTCTGTGAACTTCGGCTTAGAAAGATCTCAAGGGTTGTAAACATCTTGTTAAGTTTAGCCAAAACTATAACTATATGTTGTAGGCACATCCTGTACTAGTGAGCAGAGCCGGAATAGCGTTAAATTAAACCTGTATTTCTTGTAAGCCTTCATAAACTGCTTTCAATGGACCGCGGTATCTGGGGGTTGGGACTGTTTACTGTTTTTTTTAACATACCAAAATCTGCATTCAGTGTGGACTGAGCTATTTTTGTGACATGGTTGTTGCTAAGGGGTGTGGGTTATGGCCAACTGCTGGCAGTACGATCTGATTGTTTGCCTAATGTGTGCCTTGTTGGTCTTTTCACATTGTCCGTTAATAATATTAGTTTGCTCATATGAAACTTGAAGCATGCCATTTTCCATTATCTGAGATGATAGTGGTTCATTGGAATAAATAGATTATATTTCAAAGCTTGCAAAGTAATTTTTTTTATCTTGTGTTTAGCCAATGTTTTATATATAACAATTCACTTTTAATAAATGGCCAAATTCTATATGTTAGGCCATTTTATTTGTTTTTTTTAAAAACTATTATATATAGATGCCGTGTCCACCAAAGTGGAGAGGGACCATCCGGCTATTTATTAGCACATAGTATGAAAGCCAGCATCCGTGATGTTATGGGTGTGCATTTTGCACATGGCATGGGTGACTTGCACATCTGTGAAGGCTCTATTAATGCAGGTTTTGGAGCCACACATGCTGCCATCCAGACAATGTACTTCCCCGGTGGAGGTGTAACAAAAGGGTCTCTGGTCATATTTGGTGGTGTTGTCAACAGGGAAGTACTTGTGGAAATGTGTTTTTAAGGCTGAGAGGTGGTCTCTCAAACACATAAACTCATTGTTTGGAAGTTCTTTGGTTTCAATGAATGACTTGAGATAAACAACTGCATTTATGTTCCCCTGCCCAAGTCTCCTGCCCCACATCAATTTTCCTTGTAAAAGATTGGATTCACCCTGGTATCCATTTCTGTCAGATATGCTACTTTTTTACGTTAAACGTCTGGGAAGGCCCAAGCGCGGGAAGACATTTAAATGGTATCCTAGTAGCAGTACTTGTTTTGGCAGCGCCTCCCCGGCGATAACCTCACGCTTTCAGGAACACTGGTCGAATAAATGAATTCGGCAGACTGTATACACCTATTTGCACAGTGGTGTCTGTAGCGCATATTATCTCACGGGAATATGTGTCCAAAAAATCTATAATAATAATAATCCTAACAAAAGTAATAGGGCTTCTTAGCCTATTTGTGCTTATCCACAAAGCATATACAATATGTACTGTACTGTCAGTATGAATCTTTTGTTTTGTACCCTATCCAAGGGACTGAACTGAACCAGGGGTGATCCAAAATATTCATGTGCTCATGAAAAAAGTAAGCGTAGGTCTCATGCAAAAACATTTTTCATTTAGCAAAATAATGTTATTGCAGCCAGTCAGTAACACTATGTCAGACAACGAGTGCAGAGACAGAAACAGACAGAGCTGCAGTAGTAAAAAAAACCCCGCATATTTCCAAAATGTTTTCATAAAAGACTGGGTATGTCTGGGTACATTTTATGGTCTGCATTTTTAACAAATTCGCCTGGTACTCTAGAAAGTTGGACACAAAGCCTCTGCAGAAAGGATAGTCAATAATACCTTGTTGGCTGTAGACCTTAAAGTTACAGGGGCTGACAAACTTGACCTGAGGCTGCTGACTAGGGCATTGCCATTTAGCTTTGGTACCCTTTCTCATATGTTTAACATTACATTGACTTCTGGAACCATACCTAAGATCTGGAAAACAGCACTTTCTTTGACCACAAAGCGGCGGATACTGGTTACCGGTGTAAGAATTTCACGACGGCCATGGCAGTCATTGGCCTTCGCTCTTGCGGTGCTGGGCCGAAATCATTGTAACCCCTACGGTTACCATGGCCTTTGTATCCCTGCTTCTGTAAACATTTCATGGTCAAAAGTTTGTAGTTTGCAACTGAGAACAACCACAAGGAACTACATGCAGGTAGGCAAGCTAGCTAGTTATTGATACATAGCTGACATATTTAGGGCTTACCTAAATCAAACCACTCTGTTTTTGGAAGTGCATTCATGAGCAACTTGGTGGTGGGAAAGTTCCGACCTCCAAGTGGGAGAATATACCTCAACGCTTTTTGCGAGCTCCCAAGGCATACCGTTAGGTTTGACATTACTTGACATTGAAGCGTTTGTGGTGAAATATTAAAAAACTAAATTGATTTAGGTTGTTCTAATTAGCACAGGCGATTGTGATGTTAAAGAAAACGTAGTGGTGTGCTTGTGGGTAACTGAATTAATGTTATCCTTCTGGCTAGCTAGCCTTAACATTACTTAATTGTCACTACTATAGCCTGTTTGTTGTCAAAAGCATTGTGAATGCTTTCAACAAAAATTCTGAAATGAAACAGATTCCAGAATCTGTAAAAATGTTGAGGGAGGAGTAGATGTAATTTCAAGGCTTGTTATTAGATGTCACATGATAATAATTTTTTTATTATAAAAAAGATGATAATAATATTTAAAGTTAATGTTGTATGTTTTTATGTCATGCATGTTTTTTCTTATCAACATTTCAAGTTGTTTTTGTAAGCTCCAAATCCTCTTATTTCACTCAATGGCCCTTATTCCCTGGCCATGTGGCCTTTCTGCCCTATATAAAAATGTTATAATCCCGACACACCAGCATCATCAATGCAAAAACCTTGATGTGTGAAATGCTAAAACATCCTCCCGGTACACCTCTTGCTTGTCAACTTTATTTCCTTAACATTATTATTCCCCTCCATTCTCTAAAACAGTTTGTGATTCGCCTCCCAGACTGATAAAATCCACTAGCTCCTAATTAATGAGGCCGTACAGTACAGTTCACACTGCAAGCACAATTTTTTGGCTAATCGTACTCGTCAAGATTTTGTCCAACAAACACAATGCTCTCAGTCAATCCAAATTATAATTGAACCTCACCTGAATGTTCAACAAAGGAAAAGTGAGTTGATATTTCTCAGGGGAATACATAAGAGTACAGAATAAGTAGGTGATAATCTCCCAACTCACGTGTTTATTCTCAGTATATAAAGTATAACAAAGTAACACAAAATAAAAATAAAAATGTTTTTGTTTTGTCAAAAATGTAATATAATATATATATTATATAACATATATATAATATAACCATCCTTCTTTTAAATAGCTGCCATGAGCCTTCCATCCATGGAGTCTGTCAGTTTCTTTATCTGTTGACAATAACTTTTTGCTGAAGTATTGTCTTCCCTGACTGTAAATCTCACATTTGAGAAGGGTCATTATTCAGGCATCTTTGTGGCCCTTGCTGGCTAGCCACTTTGATGCATGGCCTTCTTGCATGCTGAGGACTTCTTCCTGCACCACTGTTTGAAGAAATTATCTTACAGAAACTGGTAGTAGGTTTGGGAGTTGAGTTTCAGTCCATGTTCAACCCGAAAAGGTCCAACCACCTCATCCTTAATGATAGCAGCCCATACCAGTACCCCTCCACCTGGCTGGCGTCTGGCTGTCTGGTGCTGTGTGTCCATTAGTGATCCATTCTTCTGGTCCATCAAGAGTCACTAGTTTTATCTGTCTTTTCTTCCCCATGCGTTATTTGAAGTAGGAAAATGTGCATAGAAATAATAATAAAATCAGAATAATCACTTGCCTAATAATTGTGAGCGCTGTGTGTTGCTTTGGGTGTAAAAAATATTGTTTACTGTTATTACTCTCTCTCTCCACCAGGAGCTTGTGTCGTTCCGCTGGAAGGTGCGTCTCTTTGTCTTCAATGTCAGCTGTTGTCTAATCGCTGCCTACTTTTTCAGACGCCACAACAAGTATTGTGAACCAGGAAGTGAGTATTTGTCTGCATCCAAATTGACAATTCTTTCTGAACTACACTGAACAAAATAAAAAACACAACACTTTTGTTTTTCCCCCATTCATGAGCTGAACTCAAAGATTTAAGACTTTCACCATGTACACAAAAGGCCTATTTCTCCCAAATATTGTTCACAAATCTGTCTAAATCTGTGTTTGTGAGCAATTCTCCTTAGCCGAGATAATCCATCCACCTCATGTCAAGATGCTGATCAGAGAGCATGAGTATTGCACAGGTGTGCCTTAGGCTGGCTACAATAAAAGGCCATTCGAAAATGTGCAGTTCCATCACACAGCACAATGCCACAGATGTCGCAAGTTTTGAGGGAGCATGCAATTGGCATGCTGACTGCAGGAATGTCCACCAGAGCTGTTGCTTGTGAAATTAATGTTCATTTCTCTACCATGAGCCATCTCCAAAGGCATTTCCGAGAATTTGGCTGTACATCCAACCGGCCTCACAAACACAGACCATGTGTAACCACACCAGCCCAGGACCTCCACAGCTAGCATCTTCACCTAAAAGATAGAACCTAAAACCAGCCATCTGGACAGCTGCTGCAACAATCAGTTTGGATAACAAAAAAAAGTATGCACAAACTGTCAGGAACCATCTCAGGGAAGCTCATATGCATGCTCATTGTCCTCCTCAGGGTCTCGACCTGACTGCAGTTCGTCTACGTAACAGACTTGAGTGGGTAAATGTTCACATTCAATGGAGGTGTTCCCTTCCCAGATGAATCCCGGTTTTCACTGAACAGGGAAGATGGCAGACAGTGTGTAGGGCGTCTTGTGGGTAAGCGGTTGCTGATGTCAATGTTGTGGAACAAGTGGTCCATGGTGGCGGTGGGGTTAGGGTATGGGCAGGCATGTGTTATGGACAATGAACACAGGTGCATTTTATTGATGGCATTTTGAATGCACAGAGATAGCGTGACGAGAGGCCCCCTGAGGCCCATTGTTGTGCAGATTCATCCCTGACCATCACCTCATGTTGCAGCATGATAATGCACAACCCCATGTTGCGAGGATCTGTACACAATTCCTGGAAACTGAAAACATCCCAGTTCCTGCATGGCCAGCATACTCACCAGACATGTTTGGGATGCTCTGGGTTGGTGTATACGACAGTGTGTTCCAGGTCCTGCCAATATCCAGCAACTTTGCTCAGCCACTGAAAAGGAGTGGACCAACATTCCACAGGCCACAATCAACAACCTAATCAACACTACCCGATGGATATGTGTTGCACTGCATGAGGCAAACTGTGGTCACACCAGATACTGACTGGTTTACGGACCCCCCAATACAGTGAAACTGCAAATTTTCAAGTGGTATTTTATTGTGGCCAACCTAAGGCACACCAGTTCATGAAAATGGGTTTCATTGTATATGCTGGATCTCTGGTATCTCTGGAATATGTGTATGACTTGAAGCTCTATAAAATATCCTATACGGCTTGTTTATTTTTTTATTATTTGTACAGTCTTTTTCAAAGTATAACACCCGGTAACCAACGACATTTGAAGCTTTGGACGTCACAAAATCTCCTTCAAGTTCCAATGTTTTCAGAGTAGCTGTTTTGAAACTGCATTCATAAAATGTTCATGAAATCAGGGCTGTTTCAAGGGCTGTCAGTGTTTGAGACACGCATGCAGATGGAAATTAGTGAGAAGTATTTGAAAAAGCAAGTTAGTCAAGAGAGTCGTACAATATTGCTCGTTCTTTGATAGTAGTCATGCAGTAATTTGAGGAAAGAGAATAGTTTAGAGTTTTGGTCAGATAGTTACTTGAGTCATACAAAAGAGCTCTACTATCAGAGAGCAATGGAGCATATGTATGAATGTGTGTAAATCTGTAACTGAAGGTCACACTGTGTTTGAATAGTCTCTGCGAGAGCAGGATTTGTGAAGTAATTAACTGGAATGGTATTTTTTATGTTATTCATGTTGTCATTATACAGTTGTGCCCAGAAGAGTGCCTACCCTGGCAGAAATCGTGAAATTCTAGCTTTTAATTTTTTTAATATGACTGTTCATGCAAAAAAGCTGTATTTTATTTAGGGATAGTGTCAAGTTGATCAGACCAAAATGGTGCTGCCATCACTATTTAACACAGGGCCAGTTAGTTTTAGGTAACTGTTTTCTTTAAATGAATACTCTGGTTCTTGTCATTTGTTTGAAGACCTGAAATCGATCAGTATGGCAACTATGCAATAATAGAATGACTTCAGTGTAATTCTAATTATAATGTAGATGTACATAAAGCACATTTTCAAGGTAAGAATGTAGTGGTGGAGTCTAAGCGTGATGTGAACATACAGCTTAAAAATGAGTATGTAATGTAGTTGAGTGGTCAACCAAATGACAAAAGAGGTGGAGAAATAAAACAAGCCTTCTTTTTGTAAATTACTTTTCTTTGTCATTCATAATGAGCACAGACATGCATCTCGTGATCACAAAAGAAACAAGGGCTTAAAGAAACATGTATGTCCACTGAACAATTACTTAAAGGCCAACGTTTAACATTAGTTGAATTTTGGCCTTTCTTTAAAAAAAGGCTTCTTTTTAGTAAACCTTTAAGTAGAAAAATAGGTAACTGATATATCAAACAATAGGAACTCACATAAACATAAAAGTCTGTAAAATTGTGCATACTCTGAGCTTTAATTATTATCAGAAATGCGTAAGTGGCATTTTCCAGACGTTACCACTGCACTGTTTTTCTACATTTTCTCCGATGCCTGCTTTATATTGGACAAAGAGATGGGGGGAGTCGGGAGATGTAAAACATTTTATTTAATTTGACACCATTACACTTTTGTACAGGTGTCTGTGGAATAGGACTAATTGAAGCATCATCTCTTTTTGACTGTGTGTGTGTGTGTGTGTGTGTGTGTGTGTGTGTGTGTGTGTGTGTGTGTGTGTGTGTGTGTGTGTGTGTGTGTGTGTGTGTGTGTGTGTGTCACTGTATTTAAGAGGTATAGAAAGTGTGTGAGGTGTTGAGTGCATTGTCTGAAAATAATTCTGAAGAGTAAAATGGTTTTTATTGCGTTTTCGTTACTGACACAGTAACAGGCAGATCATATAACTGCCAAAGGAGAGGTAGACCAGAATTGAAGGTGAAGTTAAATTGTGTTTTGTAAAGAATTAATGTCAAAGAGTAACACGAGTTATAGGATGTAAAGAAGACCGAAAGCGGCGACCTAAGTGGTAAACAGACTGTTAATATAGATATCATAGTAGTTGTCCTGATATTGTATTGTTTGTACAATGTTGGCATCGTTCCAGTACTATTCCAGAAGTATGCATGTTTTCTATCACTTCAAACAAAAACTTGACTCATTTAACTCCCTATCAATCTCTTCTCCATCTCTCTTTTCTAGTTTACACTATGTTTGCTTTATGCGAGTACCTGGTGGTCCTCTCCAACATGGCCTTCCACATGACTGCATTCTTGGACTTTGCAAACAAGGAATTAATGGTGGCTACACCCACAGAGGATAAACGCTACTGAGGACAAAGAAACAGGACAGGACGAAGCAATATACATTTTCATTATCCTCATAATCCTGAAAGTGACAACATCGGATTGCTATTACAGAGGCATTTCCATCTGATTTATATAGTAGCCACATGAGCAACTTGCAGATAAGTTTAATATACATAAGAAATATTAAAATGTTGCCAAATATATTTCCAAACATTTGTGTGTTATGTATACACTACCATTTTAAAGTTTGGGGTCTATTAGAAAGGTCCTCATTTTTTTAAGAAAAGCAGTTTTTCTCCATTAAAAATGACATTAAATTGATTAGAAATTCAGTGTAGACATTGTTAATGTTTAAATGACTATTGTAGCTGGAAATGGCAGATTTTCAATGAAATATCTACATAGGCATACAGAGGCCTGTCATCCGCTGACATCACTCCTGCGTTCCAGTAGGGCATTGTTTGCTAATCCAAGTTTATACTTTTAAAGTGCTCACTAGATCACTAGAAAACCTTTTTGTGATTAAGTTAGTATCACTGGAAACTATTGTGCTGCTTAAAGAAGCAATAAAACTGGCCTTTTTTAGACAAGTTCAGTATCTTCAGCTTCAGCATTTTTGGGTTCAATTACAGACTTAAACTGTCCAGAAACAAAGAGCTTTCTTCTGAAACTTGTCAATTCTTGTTTCTGAGAAACTAATGCTATTCCAATGCAACAATGGATGCTGGCCTCCAGGATGCCGGCCTTCTAGGAACTGTTGCAAAAATAAAGCCATATCACTCACTAGCCAATAAAAGGAAAAGGTTAACCTGAGCAAAAGAACAGACACTCAACAGAGAAAATCTGAATGGACAAATAATTTGCTTTTCATTAGAAAACAAGGACATTTGTAAGTGAACCCAAACTTTTGAACATTACTGTATATGAACAGGTGAGCCAATACATTCTGACCACCTGCCTAATATGCTGTTGGTCCTCTGCGTGCTGACATATATGCCATCAGGGAATTCCATTGCCATGAAGGGGTGTACCTGGTCTGCAAAGATGTTTAGGTAGGTGGCACGTCATTGATGTCCACATAAATACCTGAACACAGGTTCCGAGCATCACACTCCCACTACCGGCTTCTTCTTCCCAGAGTGCATTCTGGTGCCATCACTTCCCCAGGTAAACGGTTCACATGTACATGGCTGTCCATATGATGTGGAAGTAAACGGGACTCATCAGACCAGATTACCTTCCACTGCTCCAAGGTCCAGTTCAGACTGTTTTGCTTACCTTGTGATCTATCCAGTCCTTGACCTGGAATGTTTTGTCTCTCTCTGTTTGTACAGTATATATAATGTGTATGTATGTATGTATGTATATAGCTCTGGAAATAATTACTGCAAAATAATCAGATTTTCCTATTGATAGGTATGTGTTTGAGTAAACTTAACATTTTTGTTTTATTCCATAAACTACTGCCAACATTACTCCCAAATTCCAAAGAAAAATATTGTCATTTAGAGTATTTATTTGTAGAAAATAACACCTGGTCAAAATAACAAAAAAAAGATTAATTGTTTTCACACCTCAAATAATGAAACGGTGGAATAACCAGATTTTTTTATCACAAATTTCATGCATCTTGGCATGCTCTCTACCAGTCACATTGCTATTGGGTGACGTTATGCCACTCCTGGCACAAAAATTCAAGTGGCTCAACTTTGTTTGATGGCTTGTGAGCATCCATCTTCCTCTTGATCAAATTCCAGAGATTTTCAACATGTACGTGTGCGTGTGAAAGGCCAAAGTGAGTCAAAAACATGACTCATTATGACATCTCACGTCATCTCACGTCATGACACGCAAAGAACACCGTTCCCCAAGTAAATCGCCGTCCAATACGCCGTTCCCCCAGTAAACGATTTTGCATCAATCACATGGCTAGATTTCAACCAAGCTAAAATTGGCTTCACTCTGAAGCTCTACATGAACCAGCAGCAACTTTTCTCTAACCGCAACTGGTTAGCTTGCTAGCTTGATGGTTACTGCAAGTGGATTTAATCATTTTATAATTAAGTAGCTAGATTGTCTAGTTTGCTCTAGTATGCTAACAGGCGTCCAAAGGCATACACTGGATTTAGGTGTGGTGCAGAATGTTCTGTGTTCAGTTTAGTCTTTTTCACCTTCATGAACTGAGGAAAACTGGCTATAGCTAGCTAGATAAATAGTGCCCTTTAGTTGTGTCTGTTAGTTATTGAACAGTTACTTATCTGAATCTATTAGGCTTCCTCACACATCTCTGTAGTTGAAGGGCAGAACCCTTTCATGTACATCCCTATACAAGTTAGGAGAATCATCATCACATAAGCCAACTTTCTGGACATACATGTTTAAATCATTAGCCCTTTGGATGGTGAACAACTACTTTGCAGAGGTATCTTCTCAGTGACATTGAACCAGGGAAGCTCTTCCATTGCCCAATTATTTCCAAGCAAGTCTGCTCACTTCATTCTCATGACGGTGTATTTAATGACACACACAACTACTTCAGATTTTTAGCAGGATACATTGACCACACAGAATCAACACTTCACAACAATGGGCATTGTAACTTTATGAAATCATTAGATTTAACTAACAGGTATGGGGTCTATGATGTAAATATTAAAGGCAGTGTCTTGTTGATATACTGTTTAGGGATGTTAATACAATGTTACTTGAATTGTGATTTTTTTTCCCATTAATCTGAAGATGGAAAATGTATGCGTTTGTAGGGCTGAGGGTCATAACTGTAAACATAGTTAATTCAGGAACTGATGATTTAACCAATATACTGTATTCAAATGAAGTTAACCCCAGCCCTGGTCTGTATTTATTTCCTGAGAATGGAAAAGATTTTAAATAGGATGATGTGACTGACACCAGGAACACCTTTTTACAACACATTGACCCCTGACCTCTACAGAAAGAGAGCAATGGAGTAATAGGAAAAGTTATGAGAAATTCAGAAGACCAAGATAATGACACCATTACGGGAATTGCAAATAAGTTGGTGAGCAGATCATGTATTTATGAAAAGCATTGTATGTAGTACAGGTTGCACCAAAGGATATTTTAACATGCTGGCCTAATGAACTCAATACAGTCAAACTTCGATTGCAGTCTTTGCCAGTATCTTTTACTGGTTAATTATCTCATATGATGATTTTGGGTGACTGATACAAAGTCACACTTACTATCAGGGTGCCCCTGGCCAAAAGTGTACTTACATTTACTATCTAAGAACTATGTCCTTTGTTTACACAAATGTTGGTGTATATGTACAAATATTGTACAGTGGGGAGGACAAGTATTTGATTCACTGCAGATTTTGCAGGTTTTCCTACTTACAAAGCATGTAGTGGTCTGTAATTTTTACTTATGCAATAAGTTCTGCTTTTCTGATGTATTAAATACTTATGTCATGCAATAAAATTCTAATTAAATATTTAACAATCATACAATGTGATTTTCTGGATTTTTGTTTTAGATTCCGTCTTTCACAGTTGAAGTGTACCTATGATAAAAATAACAGACCTCTACATGCTTTGTAATTAGGAAAACCTGCAAAATCAGCAGTGTATCAAATACTTGTTCTCCCCACTTTAATAATGAATGTTTTTAAAGATATATGAATTCCGACAATCTTTAGACCTGCTCCAATGCTCTTTATGTACAAAAAAAGAACTCAATCAAGATCTCTAATTATTGTTAGCTTCCGTTCAGGTGATATCCATGAACAAAAGTAATGCAACCAGAAGTCAGGGGAGAGCCATCTTTATTCAGCATGAGACAACAATGTTAACTTTTCATTGTTCTTTCCTTTTTCTATCTCCAACGAATACTGAAAGAACACAATCTTTATACCAGAATACAAGGGAGGCGGCCAATGGTCATAACCAGCCATTACACAGTCAAATACCCTCCAATAAGAAAGGCTTATCTTACAAAAGACCCTTGTATGGTATGTTCCAACCTATGGTCAATGGTCCTACACATCAAGCCTGTGACAGTCACATGGGCAACTCCTTGCAGGAGGTATGGACAGGATCTGTGGGGCCCATCAGTATCAGGCAACACGTCCTATCTATGCTCCTTTGCTCAGAGTTAGTCAGCACACCTGTGTTGTGTGAAGTTTCTCAAGCCTACTTCCTCTCACTACTCTGTAATCCAATGGGGAAAATGTGTTTTCTGTTGCCTTACCAGTAAAGCTCTTAAACACGTTTACATGTTAATTTGTGCAATTTGACATCAGATAATGTTTACCAAGCGCCATGGGTGAAGGAAAGGTACCAGCTCCATTTTCTTTCCTTCCAAAAATAGTATTATTTCAGTCACAACAATAGTCTACAGTATGTTTTATTACAAATTGTCTCACTTTTGTCTCACAAATGTTTTACAGTTAACAATTAGTCTTATTTAAGAAAATATATGATTACATAACTAATTATGTGCTATGACAATGTTGAATACATTTTCAAAATGTTTGGCAAATTTTTGTCACATGATTAAATGAAGGAAACAAGCTCATGCAGCAGCATTGAAGCAGCAATGTTTTATGTGTTGCATAAATTCCAAATTATTCCAAATTGGTTCACATGAAAATGATCTGATAATATTTTACATGATACAGTCTATTATATTTATATTAAATATTCCCTATATAGTGCACTACTTTTGAACCATACAACCTATGGCTCCAATTAGACCAAATAGACATCAGTCTGTTTAAATGAATTAAGGCCTAATTAATCTATGGATTTGTTTGGATTAATGTATCGAATAGGTATGTGATATTGTACAGCTCCGGGAATAAATAAGAGACCACTGCACCCTTTTCTTTCCTTTTCCAAAAAAGTCGAAAAGGAAGTTTTGGAGTGAGGAACAGAAGGGTTAAAATTTAGACCACTGAATAATGATCACTTCTGTTCTTAACTCAAACTAATTCTGACCCTCCTCACTATTATGCTTTCACCTTTACAGTTGTGTTTTGGCATGAGATTAATGTGAAGATTGTGAAAGACACTGCATAAACATTGCTATAGCAAAGGTGAATGAATCACAGCACTGGTCTTCATCTCCCCAAAGCATATCTTCTAGAAACGGTTGCAACAATTGTTTGAGTATAGTGGGGGAAAGTATATGGTCAAAAATAGTGCCCTACATGGAACAGGTGCAATTTGGTCTACAGTTATAATACTGCTACTTAGAGGGGAACATATCTAAATTAACTTATTCCATAATGATGGTTTCAAAAGGTGTTGGTGACAAAAAAAAATAACACGCACATGCAGTGAGCCATAAACAAAGTCATCAAATTCACTAGGAACTAAATGAAATTTAGTTCATACGAGTCTCTCCCTCTCTTCAGTAAAGCAAATAATCTTTACATTGTATTGAGTCATACAAATGATGTGGACATCTTATATTATTCACAGAACATCATTGTTGGTATTCAAAAAATAACAATTGTTTTCCAAGTTGTATTTTTGTCAATGAGTAGCATATTCCCCGATTGCCAATGTGTTAAGGAGGTGGTGTCTGCACTGCATGCACAATTTTTAGGCGAGTATTCTGAAAATGTAGGCAGCGATTAGACAACAGCTGACATTGAAGACAAAGAGACGCACCTTCCAACGGAATGACATAAGCTCCTGGTGGAGAGAGGGAGAGTAACAACAGTAAACAATATTTTCTAAACCCTCTTTTAACACCCAAAGCAACACACAGCAATACACAGCATGCACAATTATTAGGCAAGTTATTATTCAGTTTTTTAAAATTATTTCTATGCACATTTTCTAATTCCAAACCTTATAAACTTGAATGCTCAGTGGATTGAATCACTTTCAGGTAAAATATATTGGTGAAATGAGGGAGGTTGTGGCAACAGCAAATATCACCTAATATCAAAGTTAATTATTAGGCAGCTTTATGATAGATTTTTAAAAATGCTTTTCAGACGGATGCAACACTCTTGAAATAGCTAAACTATTCAGGCGTGATCACCAGACAATCAAAGGTTTTGTTGCGAATAGTCAACTGGGGTGCAAAAGACTTGAGAATAATTAAACATGAAACTACCAGGAACACATTATCCCCTAGTGCCATCATATACCAGAACTGCAACCTACCTGGAGTGTCCAGAAGTACAAGGTGTCAAGTGCTCTGAGACATGGCCAAGGTCAGCAAGGCTGAAACACAACCACCACTGAATAAAGATTTGAAAAAAAATTAAAAACGACCTGGCCCGCATCCTCACCTGATTTAAATTCTATATTGGGGAAATAAATACCTGAAGACTGATTTTATAGACAGCTTAAATGACAGCGACTCGATGGACCAGATAAATGGGCCTGTGGCTGGATCACTAATGGACACACGGCACCGCTTCAGTCTGGCGCCAGCCAGGTGACGGAGGGGTACTGATATGGGCTGCTATCATTAAGTCTGAGCTAGTTGGACTTTTTCAAATTGACGATGGACTGAAAGTCAACTCCCAAACCTACTGCTAGTTTCTGGAAGATACTTTCTTCAGTGGTACAGGAAGAAATCCTCAGCATACAAGACGGCCATGATCTTCATGCAGGACAATGCTCCATCACATGCATCCAAATTCTCCACTGCTTGGCTAGCCAGCAAGGACAGCAAAGATGCCCAAATAATGACCTGGCCCCTTCCTCACCTGATTTAAATACTATTGAGAATTTGTGGGGCCTTCTCAAATGTGAGATTTACAGACAGGGAAGACAATACACCTCTTTGAACAGCATTTCGGGGGCTGTGGTCGCTGCTTCAGCGAAAGCTGATCGTGAACAGATCAAGAAACTGACAGACTCCATGGATGGAAGGCTCTTGGCAGTTATTGATAAAGGTGGCTGTATTGGTCACTGAATATTTTAGAAAGGACAAATATTTTAATTGTCATTTTGTGTTATTTGTTACACTTTAAACATTTTTAATAAACACAAGTTGGGAGAAATCTTTTTTTTAAATAGTTGCCTAATAATTCTGCGTTCTTATTCCCCTGAGAAAGATCACAACTAACTTTTCCTTTGTTTAATATTCAGGTTTGAGGTTCAATGATATTTTGGATTGACATAAAGAATTGTGATTGTTCAACAATAAAATAAATCTTGAGCAATACGATTTGCCTAGTAATTGTGCACACAGTGTATGTTCCATATGAATTATGGAACGTGTAGTGTTTTATGAACAGACAGAATGCAGAAGAAATTGATCATACTGTGGAATTCAATGTTGCTTGTTTTAGATTGTGTTAAGGAGATCTTGTGTTTTTCTTATATTAATATATTGTTAGTAATTAGTACATTATGGTGAGGCGTCTTTAACACATGGTACAATATATTCTTTATTTAAACTGAGTATGGGGATGTAGATTACCATTTGAAGTGAATATGTTCAGTGGATTTCAGAGTGTCTAGGAAATTGATAATCCATTGTATAGGTCAATATCTAATACCAATATTTATCTTGCCAACCTTCTTTTCATTTTAATCTATATCCCTCTCTGCCTGTTTCTCACTGCAGGCCAGTTCTTTCCCCTCTTCTTCTTTTTCTCAGTATTTTACTTCTGGTCCTTTCTGAATATTGAACAACTCGGTCTCCCCTTCTCATCTTTCTCTTCTCCACGCCCCTGGCTGCACGCTTTCCCTTCTCCCCTTGGCTCTGTTGCTCCTGACTGTCTTTCCTGTCCAGTTTTTCTTTCTAGGCTCTCTTCTATCTTGGGCTCTAGAATATTTCCTGACTTGGTCTTATTCAATGGGTTAGTGTCTGTAGTTGTAGAATTCGTCACAGGCTGTTGTTGTGATTTAGTAGAGGTAACGGGGATTGAATCTGTGTCTGCTCTAGGAGTGTTGTCTGTTTCTTCCTCATTCTTGTGTTTGTTCTGAAACACCTCCCCTCCTTCCTTCTTCTCATCCTCTCCAACATTGTCTGGGGTGTCGTTAGGTGATAGGGGCGTGTCACCTTCTGCGGCCCCACCACCTTCCTCTCTACTTGACTTCCTGTGTCGTCTTGAAGGTGGGCGTCGCCTGATGGAGAGACGGGCTCTTCCCTAGGGATGCAGGACCCATCAAAACACCTTAATACCTGATTTGACATCACATACTGTACGTACAGATACAAGATTAAAATAGAACACCATATACATATACACGGACGTACATACACACAAGATATACAGACGCACACACAAACACACAGACACACATTCACACTAAACAGACCTTGTTGATACTGGGCAATAGGGACCCTTCAGTGGGTTTAGCCTGGTTCTCAAAGGTGGTGGGTATCTCTTTCTTGCTCGGTGACCAAGCTCGGGGTTCCCTGCTAACTGTGGAGGTGGGGTTTACCATAGTAAGAGGAGAGGTGGGGGAGCATGGAGAGACGGGGGAGAAAGAGGGCGGCAGCAATCTCAGCCCAGGGCTCTTAGGAGAGGGCATGAGAGCAGCAGGGGATATTACCAGGTTCGCCTGGTAGAGGAGAGGCAAGAGGTGGAGAGAGGGTGGGACAGATACAATGACAGGAATTAGAGATAGAAAGAAAGAGAGCAGCCATTTACTAGTTTAGCAGCCATTTTGGATTTGAAATGCTTCACTTTAATGTATGGCATAACACACACACACTTTTTACTGTATTTTTTACTATAATTGTACAGTATTTCCATTAGAAATGATATTGTCCCTAACCTTACAACTAAAACTAATCTTAACTGAAAAGATTCAAAATTGAAACTTAACCTAATCTTGGCCCCACCTGTTACAAGGGATCAAAAGTAACATCTGGAAATGGGTGTAGAATTATTACTCACTATGGTGTGCAGGAATGACCGTGGTATAAAGTACATCTTAATTTGCTTCCAGATAGTGATTGTGCTGTGTTTGATGTAATTAGCACTATAAATTGACTGCTCAGCATTGCGCCAATAGAACAGGGATGGCAATCATCACGCTTAATTCTACGCCAGCTGGACACTGAGGACATCAAGACAAAATGTAACTGCTAAGACAAAGACAAAACATTTTGGTAGAGGTATTAAAGCTCTTGTCTGGTCTTTCAATCGAGGTGAAGTCGAGGCGAAGAATAAGGATTAGTTGGTGAGTATTCTTGTGCAGGGGCTTTTGTATAAGATTTGTATAATATTTTTGTAACTGTTTCTGGCCTTTAATTTGAGCAAATAAGCAGTTTTGGGAGGGTTAAACCATTTTCAGTTAGTGGTGCTTATGGAATGACTGCTGGTAAATAGGTGCCATCTACCAATGTCGAATAATAAGACCTACAGAAAAGTCGAACCAACCTGATTCACTTTTCACACCAGAGAAATGCTGCATGGATAAAGCCTATATAAAAAGCACTACCTTTGTTCTTGTCAGACCACAGAAAATGGAGTCCTCAGTGCCAGCTGTTTAAGTCTCAGTTGAATGGGTCCTTTTGCAGTATCTGTTGTGTTTTGTCCTGACCTACCCCACCCTCTTCTTGTCTTCTTTGTTTGGTGTTTCCTGTTCTATTTAGTTGATTAGGTTTTATTCATGCCACCTGTGTTTATACTTTGAGCTAGCTAATCATAATGTATATATAGATCAGTTCTTTTCTCCTGGTCAAATTAAACATACCAGTTTTAAGAATCTCCATTCTGCTAGCACCTACGTTCAAGACACCCTAAAAATGTGACACCTGGTTAACTATAGACCAAAGAGAGTCCAGGTTTACTTGTTATGCCCTACAGATGTATTGCACCCTTGTTACAATGAAGATATATTATATTATTAGCACTCAAAACCTGAGATTAAAATACCTTTTAATTTCGGTATACTTGAAAAAAATTAAGAAAGAAATATTTTTCTCAGCCCAAAAAAGAATACTAGACAAGCCTAGCTCATCTGCACCGTGTTTAGAAGGGACTGAGATGAGCCAGGGTGGGGGCTTGAAGAGCAGCTACTTATGGGCCAAGTCTAAATACCTAGTAACCAGTACACATATGTTTTAGCTAATTACCATGACTTCATGACAACACATAACACAGAGAGCATTTTAATTATATTGCAATGCCACACTAACCAAGTGTGATGAAATAGATTCAAGGTTTTACAGTGAGGAAAGACGCAGTAAACATACGCCTGCAATTTATCCTACATCACACTGATAATCCAGGGATTTAGCTCTGCTTTGTATTTAACACCATCACACCAGAACCTCTGGGTACCATTAAGCCATGACTTTCTGTTAAACGTCACATAATTTGAATGTATAACTAGACACGATTAACCATTGTGTTAAACTATGTATCATTTCTTAAGTTTACCTCCACCACAAATAGCATCTATGAACTGTATGGCTTTTTCCACTGGCCGTTTTAACAGCTTATTAGCCATTCATGAATAACATTCATACAATAACTATCAATATACAGTCGGGGAAATAGTATTTGATCCCCTGCTGATTTTGTACGTTTGCCAACTGACAAAGAAATGATCAGTCTATAATTATAATGGACGTTTTTTTTTAACAGTGAGAGACAGAATAACAACAAAAAGTCAAGAAAAATGCATGTAAAAAATGTTATGAATTGATTTGCATTTTAATGAAGGAAATAAGTATTCAACCCCTCTGTAAAACATGACTTAGTACTTGGTGGCAAAACCCTTACTGGCAATTACAGAGGTCAGAAGTTTCTTGTAGTTGGCCACCAGGTTTGCACACATCTCAGGAGGAATTTTGTCCTACTCCTCTTTGTAGATCTTCTCCAAGTCATCAAGGTTTCGAAGCTGACGTTCAGCAACTCGAACCTTCAGCTCCACAGATTTGCTATGGGATTAAGGTCCGGAAACTGGCTAAGCCACTCCAGGACCTTAATGTGCTTCTTCTTGAGCCTCTCCTTTGTTGCCTAGGCCGTTGAGGGTCATTGTCATGCTGGAATATCCATCCACGACCCATTTTCACTTGGACTTTCACCCAGTTCTCCTCTGAATCATTCAGATGTTCATTGGCAAACTTCAGACAGGCCTGTACATGTGCTTTCTTGAGCAGGGGGACCTTGCGGGTGCTGCATGATTTCAGTCCTTCATGGCGTAGTGTGTTACCCATAGTTTTCTTGGTGAATATGGTCCCAGCTGCCTTGAGATCATTGACAATGTCTTCCCATGTAGTTCTGGGTTGATTCCTCACCCTTCTCATGATCATTGCAACTCCACGAAGTAAGATCTTGCATGGAACCCCAGACCGAGGGAGACTGATCGTTTTTTTGTGTTTCTTCCATCTGCGAATAATCGCACAAACTGTTGTTACCTTCTCACCAAGCTGCTTGGCAATGGTCTTGTAGCCCATTCCAGCCAGCCTTGTGTACATCTATAATCTTGTCCCTGACATCCTTGGACAGCTATTTGGTCTTGGCCATGGTGGAGTCTGATTTGGAATCTGGAATCTGATTGATTGTTTGCTTCTGTGAACAAGACATCTGGGAGCCAGACATTTTTCTAATTGAGAGGGTATCCAATGCTTATTTCCCTTATTAAACTGCAAATCAATTTATATAATTTTTGACATGTGTTTTTCTTTATTTTTTAAAATTGTTATTGTCTCTCACTGTTCAAATAAACCTACCAATTAAATTAAACTGATAATTTTTTTTGTCAGCAAATGTACAAAATCAACAGGGGATTAAATACTTTTATCCTGTTTGAGTAAAATGAAAATGTATGTTTTATTCTATAAACTACTGACAAAATTACTCCCAAATTCTTAATACAAATATTGTAACTTAGAGTATTTATTTTTTTGAAAATATAAACTGGTCAAAATAACCAAATAAATATGCATTGTTTTCAGACCTCAAATAATGCAAAGAAAACAAATGTACATACATTTTTCAACAACAAAATACTTATCTTTTAACTTTGGAAGAGTTTAGCGATCAATATTTATTGGAATAACCTTGATATCAAATCACAGCTTTCATGCGTCTTGGCATTCTCTCCAACAGTCTGTCGCATTGCTGTTGGGTGACATTATGCCATAACTGGCACAAAAATTCAAGTAGGGTGGCTTTGTATGATGGCCATCCATCTTCCTCTTGATCAAATTCCAGAGGCTTTCAATGGGGTTCAGGTCTGGAGATTGGGCTGACCATGATAGGGTCTTGTTCTGGTGGTCCTCTATTACCTTGATTGACCTGGCTGTGTGGCATGGAGCATTTTCCTGCTGGAAAAAAAATTCTCAGAGTTGGGGAACAATCTCAGGGCAGAAGGAAGCAGGTGTTATTCCAGGATAACCTTGTACTTGGCTTGATTCATGCGTCCTTCACAAAGACAAATATGCACGATTCCACCCTTTCCGAAGCATCCACAGATCATCATCGATCCTCCACCAAATTTCACAATGGGTGTGAGACATTGTGGCTTGTAGGCGTCTTAAGGTCTCCATCTAACAATTAGGCAACCAGGTGTTGGGCAAGGCTGAAAATGTGACTTGTCAGAGAAGATGACCTTCGACCATTCCTCTACAGTCCAATCCTTATGGTCTTTTGCAAACTTCAGCCTGTCTCTTCTTTGCTTCTCATTGATGAAATGCCTTTTTCTAGCTTTGCACCACTTCAGCCCTGCCCCAGCAGCCTGTTTCGAACCGTCCTTCCCTTGCACTTCACCCCAGTTTGCCATTCTTCTTTAGGTCACTTGATGTCATCCTATGGTTGTTGAGTCGACTTGTGAATGAGTTGAAGGTCATCTTGGTCAGTGGACAGTCGTTTTTGCCCTCTGCCAGTCTGTAGCTTTGTTGTCCTCAATGTCTGTTGTTTTACCTTGTTCTTACGAACCGTCATCTTTGAAATTTTCAGGATGGAAGCAACCTGACGCTCACTGTATCCCTCTGCCAGTAAAGCCAGAATTGAAACCTTCATTTCCTCACTCAAAGATTTTCTTTTCAACTCTTTTGTCATGCTGAATATTTGTTTGTCATTCAAATTCCTATTTAAAGAACATAGAGATGATCACAGCATTGATTTTTATAGTTTTCCTCATTAAAGTGGTTCAGGTAATCTCCTAATCAGTACCTCATTAAGTAAAATAAGGTGTGGCTGTGTTGGAATTTAACAGAATGGAATTGCTGCCATACATGAGGATTTAAGACAAATTAGGAGTGGTCACTTAATTTTTTTTCCAGAGCCGTATGTCTATAGGGACCTGCCATAATATTACTATTTTTTGTTTAAAATGTATTTTAACTCTTAAAATCATCAATAATGACTGTGAATATTATCAGTATACAAGGACGCTTCGTAATTTGCAACAGTCATTTATTTATTCACTGGCCTGTGGCTATGGTCGTGGTAGCCTGGAAAAAACGAGTCTCAGTCATTTCTATTTTGTGGCTGTCATGCACACACGGAACTGAAAGTGGCAAACCGCACATACACAGTTGACAGCTTTCTGACTGAAAACGACTAAAATTAATGAATGAAAATCCTGTAAGAACATGAGGTGCTTGATATTGATTTCTCTATATTTGCTTATAGTACAATATTAGCTCATCCTCTGAAAACATTCATTCTACCAGCATCTGTCAGGTGCAATAACGTCACTCTCTGACTCGAGGTATCCTACTCGGTCTTCTATTCCTACCTTAATGAGTCACCGGGTAAGGAAATTGTAAATTAAATAGTTAACTTTTTATTCCTGCTCTACAAATAATATGCAAGCTAGCAATAGCAACGTGCTCTGATAACTGACCTAGCTAGCTACGTTTGCCTGGCAAACGTTTACCACCGTTCAGTCGGAATGCGTTGAGTAGGTGACACTGACAGCTGTACAGCATTACAACAAACATAATCGGTGCAAACGGAATGGCAAGAGAGACAACCAACCAACTACACAGCAACTCTTCTGCATAAAAAGCATTAACAACTTAATCAGTCCGGTTGCCTTGTTTGCGCTGTTTATTATGCGGGATGCGGGTTTGCTTTGTCCCTCAACGGGGCGTGGAGATGTCTGCCTATTTTGGATAAAGATTTACCGGGCTAATGAGGAAATTGCAGACATTGGCTTTAGTTAACACTGATTATGCTCATATTTCATCATGAAAATGTAATTAATGTAATATAGCAGAATATTTTCATATAGCAATTAATTAATTAGTAATTGAAAAAATGTTTTGCATCATAGAGTACAGTCAATGGCCAGCTTAGCTCAGTCAAGCCTAGTACAGCCCATCTCATCTCAGCCAGGCCAAATAAAATAATACTATTATTTTAGCTGAAAGCTAGTATTAATAAATTATATTAATAGCTATATTTTTCTTTTTCTTTCTCAGAACTAGCAGAGCCAACTATTGGGATTAATGTGAAACTTAGGGTTATTAGTAGGTTATTATAACATCTGAACTCTTTAGTTGTGTTAAAAGATCTAGGGTGTTTCAACACAGTTTTTTCAAATACAGTCTCATTTCCTTCATAATCAAAAACTGACACAGCATGACAGTTTATAGGTTTTTCTTAGACAAAGTGGCTACTCCCAATATCGTTTTAACATTAATTGGAATTCAATGGCTTGACTTCCTTTGTCATATGTTGTAGGATTAAGGAATACTGGATAGATACAAATCGATTCGTTTTCAGCCACTTGCTAGAAATGTTTAAAAATTTGCGTTTTTCATATGTAACACGTCAGTAGGTCTTGATATGTTTTTCAGGAGTGAATATAAGGTATGCTCTCTACATTAACATACTTAAGCTCTAACCATTTCTGTGTGTTCCACCTTATGATATTCTTTACCTATTTGTAAAGTAGTATTTAAATTGTATTTTCAGTTCATTTATATTTTTCTCACAGTTTTATGCGTGAAAATGTACACATGACACACTATATATACACACAGCAAACTTTAAAAACTGCTGACAAAAGTATATAACGTTTCATTGCCAACATTTATTTTGAAGGCAGAATACAAAAACTAGAGGTCTTATTGTTCCTGCCAAATCTTTAATGTAGCCTGAATACCGCTAATCTGTTGTAGCCAATTGTAGCTACCAGGTTATTACAGTTGGTTAGCTAGTTTGCTCTTTTCCTTTGGTTGTCGCACAGATGGCTACCTTTTTTACATCAATGCACCTACACTTACAGTTCAACACAAATGTGGACATGCACAGAACCTGTGTGAAGTTAGCCCCCAACCCAACCCAAAATCTGGGCAAAATAGGCTAAATTGTTTGTGCTCCACAAGGCCAGTTGTGTTGTTAAAGGAAACATGATTCAAGAGACCAGGCCACCTTTTTCCATTGCTCCATGATCCAGTTCTGATGGTCATGTGCCCACTGTAGGTGCTTCAGGCAAAGGGGTCAGCATGGGCACCCTGACTGGTTTGTGGCTACGCAGCCCAATACGCAAGTTTGTGATTCACTGTGTTCTGACACCTTTCTATCAGTACCAGCCTGTTCACCGCCTTTCCTTCCTAGGACCACTTTGATAGGTACTGAACGCTGCTGACTGGGAACAACTCATAAGGGCTATAGTTTTGGAGATGCTCTGACCCAGTCGTCTAGCTATCACAATTTGGCCCTTCTCAAAGTCACTCAGGTCCTTACATTTTTCTTGCTTCTAACACATGAACTTTGAGGACAGATTTTTCACTTGCTGCCTAATATATCCCTCCCTCTGACTGCTGTAATAATTCGATTCTCAGCATTATTCACTTCACCTGTCAGTAGTCATAATGTTATAGCTGATCAGTGTATATTGCCTCTATAATCAGCACATCTGATTTCACCTGTTTTAACATAATTGCAAAAGGGTTTTCTAATTATCACAATGTCCTAAATTTGGATTAGTAAACACAATGTGCCAGTGGGACATAGGAATGTTGATTGCTGATAATGGGCCTCCTTATGCCCAGGTAGATATTCCTTTAAAAAGTCTTCCCTTTACAGTTACAATAGTCATTTACAACATAAAACAAATTCTGTTCAATTTGTTTGTGACCGTGAGGTGACGGACGGCTCCGTCCTCTCCCGCTATTCCTGTCTTTCCAACTGCCATGAACTCATCCTGGTCTGCTTCATTTGTCTTGTCTCCAATTGTCACTCACACCAGGTCCCAATTAGGTCATTAGTATGTGTTTGAATGTTTCTCCTCTGCTCCCCTCATTTGTCAGTCATTGTTCCATGTTACGATGTGTCCTGATGTTCGTGGTGAGTTTCAGTTTGGTTATTTTTGTTTTCTTTAATTTAGTGTTATTCTCCAGTGCTCAGTGTTTTCTGTTCCTAAGTTTTTTTTCATAAAGATTGGACCGACTGAAAACAATGACATTTTGAGTGTATTGAGTGTGTTTCTTTTTAAACATTATAGCACTCTGATTGGATCCTTATCTCATATCAGTGTATTTGTGACAGTTGTCACCCCTGGATGAGACAGTTGCCAGCAACTGACCCAGAAAATCTCTGAAATGGTAGGCAGAGTACCTATTCTTCAGATTAAAGATGAAAAGAGATTAATAACTGATTCATACTCTGCTTCAATCGGGTACACTGCATTATCTCAGGTCCACTCTCCACGCTCTGCATGCCTGGCTTAATGGTTATTGCTGTTCATATACCATTTGTGGATAAATTCACAACTTTCATACACCAACCAAAATAATTTCTCCAGGATGGATTATATCTGAATAGATCTGACACAAGCATTCTCTCCACAATCGTGGATCTCAACTTGATTTCTTGCAGAGCATTTGGGAACTGGCAATATGCAGCCTTGGAGGTTGATACTCGGAATTGGTTGCTTCCCCCAAAAGACTGTTGTCTTTGCTCCCCACCAGTCTTTAAGACCTTTACAGGCACTGCTAATATGGAGGACATTTTTGATGGACTAAAGAGACTTAATGTAAAAAAAGTGATCCTTGGTTCTCCTCTGATTTGAAAAACCTTCCTATAAAAGAATCAAGCATGGTCCATGGTGTGGAAAATGGATAAAAATTAAATATCCCATTGGCTGCTTTTTAAGCAACTGAGAAATAAATGGAAAAAGTCAAAATGTTGATATTTTCTTAATGCTATGATGAAGTCTGCCAGTGATCCCTCTAAATTCTGAAAAAACATTAACTCACTTAAATGTGGTAACTCCTCGACAAGCCTACCAAAGAAAATTATATCAGATTTTGGGATCAATTTGTGATGCCTTTAATAATCCTTTTATTTCTGATTGTTTTCTTTCTAAAAGATAATCCTGACTGGTCTATTGCTTCAGCCCATTGATCCTCGGGTGAAGATGAAAACTATAAGCTGGTTTTTAATTTCCAGGAATTCACAGAAAGTGAGAAATCGGTAGGCACTGACAATCTGGATCCATATTGAATGAAGTGTAGTGACGTACATCTTTACATCTTTAGTGTAGTGAGAGCACAACTTCAATCAAACAACAGTTGTGGAAAATATTCCTATTGCTTGAAAAACAGATTTAGTTTTACCACTCTACAAGGGAGGTGATGGTTGTGAATTGCATAATTATCGGTCAATCTCTAAGCTTGCCTGTGGGGCAAAATGTCTAGAGTCATTGGTGACTAATGATCTACAATACATTTTAACAATTAACAACACTGTTTTCCGCATTCAATCTGATTTCAGACCAAAACACATAACCCCTACTGCCACAGTACATGTTTGAGATTATAGTGCTAATGCCCTGGACAGTAAGTGCTGTGAAGCCATGTTTGTAGATGTTTAAAGACTTTGACACAGTAGATCAGTGTATACAATGCAAAGAAAACATTATGATTAGGGGTTCCCATTATGATTTGTAATAGGTCCAAAAAGCTAGGACATGAACTTGCACATGCTTAGATGACTCTTGAATTGATCAAGCTTCTGCATATACAGTGGGGAGAACAAGTATTTGAAACACTGCTGATTTTGCAGGTTTTCCTACTTACAAAGCTTGTAGAGGTCTGTAATCTTTATCATAGGTACACTTCAACTGTGAGAGACGGAATCTAAAACAAAAATTTAGAAAATCACATTGTATGATTTTAAAATAATTAATTTGCATTTTATTGCATGACATGATAATTTGATCACCTACCAGCCAGTAAGAATTCCAGCTCTCACAGACCTGTTAGTTTTTCTTTAAGTAGCCCTCCTGTTTTCAACTCATTACCTGTAATAACTCCAACTGTTTGAACTTGTTACCTGTATAAAAGACACCTGTCCACACACTCAAATCAATTAGACTCCAACCTCTCCGCAATGGCCAAGACCAGAGAGCTGTGTAAGGACATCAGGGATAAAATTGTATACCTGCACAAGGCTGGGATGGGCTACAGGACAATAGGCAAGCAGCTTGGTGAGAAGGCAACAACAGTTGGCGCAATCATTAGAAAATGGAAGACGTTCAAGATGACGGTCAATCTCCTTCGGTCTGGGGCTCCATGCAAGATCTCACCTCGTGGGGCATCAATGATCATGAGGAAGGTAAGGGATCAGCCCAGAACAACACGGCAGGACCTGGTCAATGACCTGAAGAGAGCTGGGACCACAGTCTCAAAGAAAGCCATTAGTAACACACTACGCATTGATAAAAATACTGCAGCGCACAAGGTCCCCCTGCTCAAGCCACCGCATGTCCAGGCCCATCTGAAGTTTGCCAATGGCCATCTGGATGAACCAGTGGAGGAATAGGAGAAGGTCATGTGGTCTGATGATAGAGCTTTTTTGTCTAAACTCCACTCGCCGTGCTAGGAGGAAGAATAAGTATGAGTGCATCCCCAAGAACACCATCCCAACCGTGAAGCATGGAGGTGGAAACATTCTTTGGGGATGCTTTTCTGCAAAGGGAATAGGATAACTCCACCATATTGAGGGGAGGATGGATGGGGCCATGTATCAGTAAGATCATTGAAAATGGGTCGTGGCTGGGACATCCAGCATGACAATGACCCGAAACACACAGCCAGGGTAACTAAGGAGTGGCTCCGTAACAAGCATCTCAAGGTCCTGGAGTGGCCTAGTAAGTCTCCAGACCTGAACCCAATAGAAAATCTTTGGAGGGAGCTGAAAGTCCGTATTGCCCAGGGACAGCCCCGAAACCTGAAGGATCTGGAAAAGGTCTATATGGAGGAGTGGGCCAAAATCCCTGCAGCAGTGTATGCAAACCTGGTGAAGAACTACAGGACATGTATGATCTCTGTAATTGCAAACAAAGGTTTCTGTACCAAATATTAAGTTCTGCTTTTCTGATGTATCAAATACTTATGTCATGCAATAAAATGCAAATTAATTATTTAAAAATCATTCAATGTGATTTTTCTGTATTTTTGTTTTAGATTCCGCCTCTCACAGTTGAAGTGTACCTATGATAAAAATTCCAGACATCTACATGTTTTGTAAGTAGGAATACTCATCAAATACTTGTTCTCCCCACTGTACAATATTTATATATATACAGCAACATATACAAAGGACATTTACATTTACCGTTTTTAAATAGTAAATGTAAGTATACTTTTGGCCAGGGGCACCCTGATAGTAAGTGTGACTTTGTATCAGTCACCCAAAATCATGATTTGAGATAATTAACCACTAAAGGTACTGGTAAAGACTGCAATCCAAGTTGACAGTATTGAGACCATACGGATGATGAACTCTGTAAAAGGCTGAAGATCAAGCTAGTTTTCCTCTAAAGAAATAATGTTTGTCCTCCAGAGAGAGAAAACAAAATGTGCGATCTAAAAATTGTGCAAATACATGCATGCTATGGCACTCACACTTAAACTGCTGTATGCTACTTATCATTGCACAGTTTTATATTATTTTCATTATTGCGCACAGGTTTTTTATGGGAGCTAGATACAAAGGTCTTTATTGCGTTATTAACCTATGACAGATCTGATCTCAGGATGGCAATTTTGATATCAGGAAGGCAATAAAGACTCCAAAATGTCAATACAGACACAAAGTAGAATCTCACTACCAGGGCTCCAATACCAAGAACATGTGGAATGGTCTGAAAACCATCAATGACTATAATGGCAATACATGTTGTGTGGGGAAAGTGACAGCTTTCCCAGAGGAACTGAACTCTTTACATGCTCACTTTGAGAACATAATCCCTGGCATGGATACACAAATGGACCAGGATGGCTGCCCTTTCCAAATGACCAGGTCAGACGTCTGTAAAGCCCTAAAAAGGAATAACACAAGCAAGGCTCCTGGAACAGACAACATCTCAGGCTGTGTTCTCAAGGTCTGTGCTAAACAAATGCTGATATCTTTACAGATATCTTCAACCTATCGCTACGTCAGTCAGTGGTCCTGACCTGCTTCAAATAGTCCATAATTGTTCCTGTGCCAAAAAAGCGAAAAGTCCTCTGCATGAATGACTACTGCCTGTAGCACTTACAATCCATGCCTGCAACACTTGACTCACTAAAGTTTGCCTACAGAAAAAACAGATCCACAGGATGCCATCGCTCTGACCCTCCACTCTGCACTCTCTCATCTGGACAAAAGGAACACATGTGAGAATGCTGGTCATTGACTACAGCTCAGCCTTTGTGCCCCACATGCTGACAATTAAGCTCAGGGATCTGGGTCTCGAACCCGCTATACGCAGATGGATCCAGAACTTTGACGGGCAGCCCCAAGGCAGTGCGGATGGGCAACACCACCTCCTCCTCACTATCAGTACTGGTTAACCCCAGTGCTGTGTGCTGAGCCCACTCCTGTACTCTCTCTTCACCCACAACTGCCTTGCAACTCACATCTCCAACTCCATCATTAAGTTTGCTGAAGACCACCATTTTAGGCCTAATCTCTGACAATGCAGAAGTCAGCCTATAGAGACTTTGTGGAGTCAGGAAAACAACCTCCAGCTCAATCGACCGCAAAGCACTTCAGAGGGTGATAAAAACAGCAGAGCGCCTCACAAGTCTGACCTGACATCCCTGCAGGATCTCTACACAGAGAGGTGTAGGAGGAGCAAACGGATCATTACGGATCCCAACCACCCATGCCACGTACTGTTTAACAAGCTGCCGTTGGGTAGAATCTACATTAGTATTCAGTCCAAAACAAACGGCTTCTTTCAACAGGCTATAAGGGTGCTCAACTCGGGAACCCCTATTCCCTTCCATCAATAGTCCCATGCACACCTGTCACTTTATATCATGCTCATCTGCCAATTATATCATGCACGTGTCAATTTTCATTGCACTACGGTTGTATAGTTATTATTATTGATGCTTGTTTTTGTATAGTCTTATTATTGATCGATTGGGCTTTCTTCTGATTCCACTGTGAAGACCAGTGCATTGCATTTGTTTAGAAAATCCAGTCCTATTATATCAATAATGATTTCTGCAAAGACCCTGTTCCTGGGTTACACCTAAAGGACCCAACAGTCCTTGCCAGGTCCAATATCAACTAAAACCTGAGGCCTCTAATGGAATAACACCTGTGTTTGAGTCTAATAAAATATAAACACCTGTGTTCAACTCATATCCAAATAAGAGACCTTAGTCTCAGAATGTGTTCCTTGTTGAAATAAAGGTATAATAATAATAATAATAATAATAATAATAATAATAATAATAATAATAGTAATAATAATAATTGTACTCATTCTCTGAGTTTTTGTTCTGGGCAACCGTATACTTGAACTGGAGTTTAGTCCACATCTTCCTCCCATAAATGAGCTCGTACAGTGACACACCAGTTGTTGCATGAAGTGTTCAATGTAGATCAGGTGGAACTGTTTGACATGTGTTTTCCATGGTGCCTTTTCCTGTTCAGCAGTGAGAATGCTTTCCTTGAGCACCTTGTGTAAGTGTTCCACAGCCCTGTTCCTTTTAGGATTGTAAATAGACATATGGATGTGATGGATATTTCCTCCACAAAGAGTTTCAGTTTGGTTGATGTCAGCAGCGGGCTGTTATACAACACACGGGCGATAGGATAACCTTTCTGGCTAAAGACAGTTGTGAGAAAATGTATCAATCACTGTAGCAGCCGCAGCATTTGTTATAAAAGCAACCTCTGGCCATTTTGTGTAATAGTCTATCATGGTGATGGAAACCCGCAAACAGAAGGACAAGTTCACCATGTGTGAGCATAAGCTGAGTGGCACAAGTAGTCTTTGGTTCCCTCTCAAGGTGCTTGAGTAGTGCAGTGTCAGCTCATTCCTGATGTGAAAGTATGGGGCAATGTCAGCAAGTAAGCTTTTGGGACGTAACCGGCCACCCACAATGTACAGGGGATATAATAAGTCTACGCACCCCTGTTAAAATGCCAGGTGTTTCTGATGTAAAAAAAATTGACAGATAAATCATGTCAGAACCTTTTACACTTTTAATGTGACCTATAATGTGAACAATTCAATTGAAAAACAAACCAAAATCTTGAGAAAAAAAAAACTCACAATAAGTGTGCATAAGTGTGCACACCTTTAAACTAATACTTTGTTGAATGACCTTTTGATTTTATTACAGCACTCAGTATTTTTGTGTAGTGTCTATTAACATGGCACATCTTGACATGGCAGTATTTGCTCACTCCAAATCTGTCAGATTGCATCTCCTGTGCACATCCCTCTTGAGATCACCCCACAGATGTTCAATTGGATTCAGGTCTGGACTCTGGCTGGGCAATTCCAAAAAGATAATCTTTTCTGGTGAAGCCATGCTTTTGTGGATTTGGATGTGTACTTTGGGTTGTTGTTGTGCTGAAAGGTATACTTCATCTTCAGCTTTCTAACGGACGCCTGAAGGTTTTGTGCCACAATTGCCTGGTATTTTGAACTGTTCATAATGCCCTCTACTAATACTGTGTTTGACCCCCTTTTGCCTTCAGAACTGCCTTAATTCTACGTGGCATTAATTCAACAAGGTGCTGAAAGCATTCTTTAGAAATGTTGACTCGTATTGATAGGATAGCATCTTGCAGTTGATTGAGATTTGTGGGATGCACATCCAGGGCACGAAGCTCCCGTTCCACCACATCCCAAAGATGCTCTATTGGGTTGAGATCTGGTGACTGTGGGGGCCGTTTTAGTATAGTGAACTCATTGTCATGTTCAGGAAACCAATCTGAAATAATTCAAGCTCTGTGACATGGTGCATTATCCTGCTGGAAGTAGCCATCAGAGGATGGGTACATGGTGGCCATCAAGGGATGGACATGGTCAGAAACAATGCTCAAGTAGGCCGTGGCATTTAAACGATGCCCATTTGGCACTAAGGGGTCTAAAGTGTGCCAAGAAAACATCCCCCACACCATTACCTCACCAATACCAGCCTGCACAGTGGTAAAAAGGTATGATGGATCCATGTTCTCATTATGTTTAAGCCAAATTCTGACTCTACCATCTGAATGTCTCAACTGAAATCGAGACCCATTAGAACAGGCAACATTTTTCCAGTCTTCAGCTGTCCAATTTTGGTGAGCTTTTGCAAATTGCAGCCTCTTTTTCCTATTTGTAGTGGAGATGAGTGCTACCCGGTGGGTTCTTCTGCTGTTGTAGCCCATCCGTCTCAAGGTTGTGTGTGTTGTGGCTTCACAAATGCTGTGCTGCATACCTCGGTTGTAACGAGTGGTTATTTCAGTCAAAGTTGCTCTTATATCAGCTTGCATCAGTCGGCCCATTTCCCTCTGACCTCTTGCATCGACAAGGCCTTTTCGCCCACAGGACTGCCGCATACTGGATGTTATTCCCTTTTCACACCATTCTTTGTAAACCCCAGAAACGGTTGTGCGTGAAAATCCCAGTTACTGAGCAGATTGTGAATGGCCCGGCCCGTCTGGCACCAACAACCATGCCACGCTCAAAATTGCTTAAATCACCTTTCTTTCCCATTCTGACATTCAGTTTGGAGTTCAGGAGATTATCTTCACCAGGACCACACCCCTAAATGCATTGAAGCAACTGCCATGTGATTGGTTGATTAGATAATTGCATTAATGAGAAATTGAACAGGTGTTCCTAATAATCCTTTTGGTGAGTGTATTTGCTCCACTTGAGGATGACTGTCTTCACAATGTTCCATGGTATATCTAATGCTTTGGAAATTATTTTGTATCTTTCTCCTGACTGATATCTTTCAACAATGAGATCCCTCTGATGCATTGAAAGCTCTCTGTGGACCATGGCTTTTGCTTTGAGATGCAACTAAGAAAATGTATGGAAAATCCTTCTAAAACAGCTGATCTTTATTTGTGATTAATCAGAGTCACTTTAAATGAGGGCAGGGGTAATGACTTCTATCTACCATGAGTTTGAATGTGATTGGTTAATTATGAACACAGCCACAACCCCAGATATAAGAGGGTGTGCACACTTATGCAACCAGGTTATTGTAAGGTTTTAATTTTAAAATGTTCCTCATCGAAGATTTCAGTTTGTTTTTCAGTTGAATTGTTCACTTTATGTTGGCCTTCGAAATCGAAGTACGCATTATGAATAATTCCATAGAGACGAAAACTTTGCTGGCTAAAACTTTCAGTATCTGCATTATAGTAAACCTGAAATAGAACAGTTTACAGTTATATTGCGATGGTTTCTGGTGGATTTTCTAAATATGCAAACATCCATGCGTTTTGGATCAGGATAGACAAACACATTGGCAGGCTACAACATACAGTAGTTACGATATAGTAAGCCTTAACTTAAACTGTATACACTTATATTGCGGTATGGAAAATTCATCTTTCAGATAAACCTTTATTTTAAATATCAAAGAATGAAATATCACTGGTGAAGTAAAATTCCAAACATGAACCTAAACTAATTACTAAACCTAAACTTGTTAAAAAGGGTAGCTTAAAACGACTCACTTCCCCATATTTTATTGGTTAATTATACTTGTGAGGGTAACTAACACAAAGCACACTCACCTGCAGCTTTTCAATCAACGCAGAGTTCCTTTTGGTTTTGGAAGGATGCTGAGATGTGGAGATGTAAGATGGGGAGATGGGTTTCTACAAGGACACAGGCAAAGTGAGAAATACAGAAATAGAAAATACAAAAATCACTTTTTTGTCATATTTTATTAAAAAGACCTTAACCTGTATTAGATACCAGGGGCATCATTTATTAATATTGCATCTAAAAATTGTTTAACCTGGTCTATGATTAAGTGGAGTCTGGGCGTGAAGATGACCCGAAAGGCCAGATACTGTCCACCCTTGCTGTCTTGCCAGGTGGGCTCTCATCGCCACTGGGATGCCCTCCCTCCAAAGCCATTTGGGGGCGGAGTCACTGGCTTGTTGTTGTCTCTCTGTTGCGCACATGTGCAATTGGGCTGTGCTCTGCTGGCAATACTCGGCCCTCATTCAGGATGGTTGCGGTTGGTGGGCATCCCTTTGGTTGATGCTTGGCAATGTGGGTGGATTGATTTCCTGCCTGTTGGGCCCTGTCCGGGGCCTCCTCCGGATAGGGCCACAGTGACACTGGATCCCCCTGTCTCAGCCCCAATGTCTTACACTGCTATATTATCGTGCTGGGCGAGTAGGGTCTACATTTTCCCTGTCTTCTGTCGTTTTATACTTAGGAGAACATAAGGTCTTGACCCACACCTGTGTAGCAGGCTTGACTTGTTGTGGTCCCTGTCCAAAGTCCTCCAGGTTGTGTTGCAGATCAAGATGATACCTGACGATTTCAGCTGCCACTCTTCTGACCCTCCTCCCCCTGTCTGTTCCTGTCCTTATCCATCTGGTCATGCCTCCGATCTGGACTAGGTTTAAATAGACTCTGGGCGGAGCCCACATGTATCAATTAACTATTACAATTTGTACTCTTAATATGTTCACCCGGCTCAGCCAGAAGAGGACTGATCACCCATCGGAGCCTCGTTCCTCTCTAGGTTCTTCCTAAATTTGGGCCTTCTTAAGGAGTTTTTCCAAGCTACTGAAGTTAACCACTACTGTTGTATGCTTCCTGGGGTTTAAGGCCAGGTTTTTTGTGAAAGCACTTTGTGAAAACTGCTGATGTAAAAAGGGCTTTATAAAATAAATTTGGTTTAGGAACAAATGAGAAAGAAAGTAATTGCAATCCATCAGTCTGGAAAAGGTCATAAAGCCATTTCTAAAGCTTTTTGACTCCAGCGAACCACATTGAGAGCCATTATTCACAAATGGTGAAAACATGGAACTGTGGTGAACCTTCCCAGGAGTGGCCGGCCGATGACTCATCCAAGAGGTCACAACAGACCCTAAAACAACATCTGAAGAGCTGCAGGCCTCACTTGTTTCAGTTAAGGTCAGTGTTCATGACTCCACCATGAGAAAGAGACTGGGCAAGAATGGCCTGCATGACAGAGTTCCAAGACGAAAACCACTGCTGAGCATAAAGAACATTAAGGCTTGTCTCATTGTTGCCAGAAAACCCCTTGATGATCCCCAAAATGAGACAAAAGTTGGACTCTTTGGAAGGTGTGTGTCCCATTACATCTGGTGTAAAACTAACACCACATTTCAGAAAGAGCATCATACCAACAGTAAAATCTGGTGGTGGTATTGTGATGGTCTGGGCCTGTTTTGCTGCTTCAGGACCTGGATGACTTTCTGTGCTAAATGGAACCATGAATTCTGCTCTCTATCAAAAACTCCTGAAGGAGAATGTCAGGCCATCTGTTCGTGACCTCAAGCTAAAGCAAACTTGGTTTCTGCAGTAGGACAATGATCCAAAACACACCAGCAAGTCCACCTCTGAATGGCGGAAGAAAAACAAAATGAAGACTTTAGATTGGCCTAGTCAAAGTCCTGACCTGAATCCCATTGAGATGCTGTGGCATGACCTTAAAAAGGCAGTTCATGCTTGAAAACCCTCCAATGTGTGTCGCGAGGGGCACAGTGAATCCAAGGAGGGAGATGGAGGCAGATGCAAGGGTGCAGGGGAAAACTTTAATGAAACTAAATACAAAACAAAGCAGAGTGCTGTGCACTACTAAAAAACAGAACAAACTAAAACTAGGCAAACGGGCGAACATGGAGCAGGAGCCAAACAGACAGCAAACAACAGGAACAACATTCACAGGCGACTTGGACAACAGACATCAGACAATGACAATGACCCAACAAAGGCAGGTAGAAACTTACTGAACTAAATACACAGACTAACGAGGAGAACAGAAACAGGTGGGGGCAAAACACAGGTGAACGAAATACACTGAACTGAAACAAGGACATGACAGATCACAGACAAACAGAAAACATGGAACGGAACAGCCCCAGCAGGCCGGGACCGTGACAATGTGGCTGAATTACAACAATTCTGCAAGTGGGTCAAAATTCCTCTACAGCGCTATAAAAGACTCATTGCAAGTTATCGCAAATGCTTGATTGCAGTTGTTGCTGCTAAGTGTGGCCTACCTGTTATAAGGTTGTAGGGGGCAATCACTTTTTCATGGAGGGCCATGTGTGTTTGGATTTGTTTTCCCTTAATGACAACCTTCATTTCAAAAGAGCATTTTGTGTTTACTTCTGTTATCTTTGACTAATATTTGAATTTGATGATCTTAAACATTTATGTGTGACAAACATGCAAACAAATAAGAAATCAGGTAGGGGGAAAACACTTTTTCACACCACTGTAACGCTGAATGACGTGACCAGCGGTGTCTCCCTTACTGGGTGTAAAAGTTAGAGATTTTTACATGTCATTTTCTATATTTCAGAATGACAGTACATTTCTGTTATCAGGAAACACAAGAATGATCTGTTTTGCCACAACACTTTTCTTTATTATCGATATCCCAGCAAGGTTTGTGGCTGTTCATTTTGTTAATGTTTATAATTGTTTAGACTGATAAGAATGTGACAGTGATTTGTTTTTTGTGCCATCTTGTAATTTATGTACAGTGTTACTCTTTGTAATGTTTTTTGGGAATTATGTTTCTGTTTGTGTGCCAGACATAGAAATGAAGCCGATTATGTTTTGTATACTTTGCTGCTTCATGCGTGCTATTTTGTGTTTTCTGACAAAGCAGAGTTCGGACTATTGCATACCTTATGCTGGGTACATGTTGGTACATTGTGAAAATACAACTAATTGATGTATACATGCAATTACATTTTTACATCAATTTTTTTATATTTCAGAATGACAGCAAATTTCTGTTTTAAATTAGATATAAAACATTCATTTAACATTTGCCCTGTAGAATACCTGTCTGTTCAGGAAAAAACTAAAATTATCAGTTTTTCCGCAGGCTTTGATTCACTGATGACAAAAATAAACTGTACAAATTATAACAATTACTTTCTTTGTATAGTACTTTTCTAGAACAATTACACAAAGTGTTTTACAAACATAAGGAGTAAAAAGGGGCATTTTATATTTATGGCCATTCACACATAGACACAAGTGTCTACAACGAGACCATTTTCTCAGTTGCTATATCTTGTATTTGGTATATTATACCCCATACTCAGTGTCAATGTGTCTGACCATGTCTGACCTTTCCAATGTGACCTATGTAACTATACATGCCATCCTATTGTTGCTTGCAACTATACTTAGGGTTTCAGCATTTCACTGGTGAAACACTATTGTGTATGTTTCGGTTCATTATTATTATTATTATTATTAGGGTTTCAGAAGTTAACTAGTGAAACCCCACTGTGTTTGTTGTGGTTCAATATTATTAGGGTTTCAGCAGTTCACTGATGAAACCCTATTGTGTTTGTTCCGGTTCATTATTATTGCGGGTGTATCAGCAGATCACTGGTTAAACACACTCATTCCATTTGACATGGAGAGAAATAAAAGGGTGGATAAGTCCATATCCTGAGAACAAACATATTTGCCATTGGGACCCATTTGGCCAACCTGAATGTGTGAAAAACGCTTCAAAAGCTATTCCTACAGAATCAAATGTTCAATCTTCACGTGACTTAATACTTGATACTTAATACTATAGACCGAGGTAATTTATCTCTGCATACCCCAAAACAGTACAAATAAAACATGGCCGCTATCAATCTTCAAGCCGGTGTGGTTTTACACATATGCATTTAAATCAAACACAGTTGATGATATAAAATAATTTGATATACCACAAAACATTTACAATGTAACACATGAAAGTAAATTCAGTTTGACCACACGGTGGCGCCATAATGGCTAAATGGCATTCTCTTTATCTGTATCACTCAGTGATTTACATTTGGCACACATAATCAGGGTAATGAACTAGCTAATATATGGACTATGGTTTAATTTGGCCACATGGGCGCACCATTTGACAAGAATCATCATTCATGCTTTTTTCCAAGAATCTATGAATTGATGCCACACTTCATGGATCTCTCAGTGTTCAAGGCACAGCTTTAATTATTATTATGGCAAAAGGGGTGTTTTTTTGCAAATTCCAGCAAGATGAAATAGCTTAATTGTGCCATATTTTTTATTTTAGTAAAGGGAAAGTGCCACAACTTCGGGTGCAGTGGCATGCATGTTGGCCTCGTGGCGCTGTCACAAGCCTCCAAATTAGCACTTTTTGCAAGCTCACCACGTCCACCCCAAGTGACCTAGATTCTTGAAAATTTTTACATAAGTGTATCTCCTCATGATGAACATTTTGGCCACTGGGACCCATAAAGTCCATCTTGGATATTTAGAAAAACACAAAACATTTACTCCTGTCACCAAATGTCTGATATTCATATACTTTGATATTTGGCATTTAAGGACCACGTTCCTCAAAAGTTATATCAGCCAGGCCAGTATGTCAAAGAACATGTCCGCCATTGACATTTGAACATGTGCAGGGGTGTGGTTTTGCACATACAGTCCCCTCCAAAAGTATTCGAACAGCAAGGCAAATTCCTTTGTTTTTGATGGTCACTGAAGACATTTGGGTTTACGATCAAAAGATGAGTATAAGATAAAAGTTCAGAATTTCAGCTTTAATTTCCTGGTATTCACATCTAGATGTATTAAACAACTTAGGACATATCACCGTTTGTATTTGACCACAGCATTTTTATGTAAGCAAATTTAATGGAACAAATCTTTAAGTAAATAACATTTAATATTTGGTGGTATAAGCCTTGCTTGCAATAACAGCCTCAAGCCTGCGAAATCACCAAACTGTTGCATTCTTCATTTGTGTTGCTATTGCAGGCTTTTACTGCAGCTTCTTTCAGTTCTTGTTTGTTGTGGGGTGTTTCTCCCTTCAGTCTTCTCTTAAGGAGGTGAAATGCATGCTGTATTGGGTTAAGGTCAGGTGATTGACTTGGCCAGTCTAAAACCTTCCACTTTTTCCCCCTGATGAAGTCCTTTGTTTTGTTGGCAGTGTGCTTTGGGCCATTGTCCTGCTGCATGATAAACTTCCTTCCGATTAGTTTCTATGAATTTCTCCGTAAATTGGCAGACAAAATGTTTTTGTACACTTCTGAATTAATTCTACTGCTACCATCATCAGTTACATCATCAAAAAATATTAATGAGACTGTTCCAGAAGCAGCCATGCACACCCAAGCCATGACATTATCTCCACACACATGCAATAATAACAATAATAATGATCATAAGCAGTTCCTTTCTTTCTCCACACTTTGGCAATTTTTTAAATCCATTGTATTTTATTATTATGCTGTATTTTATATTTCTCTTCTTAATTTATTGTGTTATTAAATGTACATCCTGCTATATTTTACCAATTGTAAAGCAAGTTCTTGTGCTATCAGAGGAATAACCTCTGTGTAAACTGTTTTTGATTCTATTGCATTATTTCTATTTTTACTGTAAAGCACATTGAATTGCTTCTATGTATGAATTGTGCTATATAAATAAACTTGCTTGCTTGCTTGCTTTACATCACTTTGTTAGAGATGAATATTGGTCTCATCAGTCCATAAGATTGTGTTCCAGAACTTTTGTGGCATATCTCTGTACTTTGCGAATTTCAATCTGGCCTTCCAATTCTTACTGCTGATGAGTGGTTTGTATCTTGTGGCGAGGCCTCTATATTTCTGCTGTCTGAGTCTTCTTCGAACAGTGGATTGTGATACCTTCACCCCTGCACTGTGGAGGTCATTGGTGATGTCACTTACTGATGTTGTAGGGGTTTTCTCACGATATTTCTGTCATCAACTGCTGTTGTTTTTCTTGGCCGACCTTTTTGACGTCTGTTGCTCAGTACTCCAGTAGAGTCTTTCTTTTTCAGGACATTCCAAATTGTTGCGCTTGCTATGCCCAATGTTTGTCCAATGGCTCTGATCGATTTTCCTTGTTCTCAGCTTGACAATGGCTTGCTTTTCTCCCAGACAGCTCTCTGGTCTTCATGTTGGTTAAACCTCTTTAACAAGAAATGCAGTCTTTATAGATTTAAACCAAGGATGGAACCTTAAGACTAGTCATACAGAGCTATTTAATGTTTGAACAATCGACCTAAAAGGCAACACCTGTGCAACAAGAAACATGTCAGTCACATGTTCCAATAGTTTTGCTCACTTGAAAAATGGGTTTGAGGTCCTCAGTTGTTTAACACATCTAAATGTGAATACCAGGAAATGAAAGCTGAAATTCTTGAAACTCTTTGAACGGAATTTGCCTTGCCGTTCCAATACTTTTGGAGGGAACTGTTATATAGACATCTCCTACATGGATAATAATTCTACTCTGTACGCATGTTGACAATGACCATATGGAAAAAATTACTCCAAGGATTGTTTTATCAACCACACGGTGGCACAATTGAGGTTTTTCACATTAGCAAGGTCTCTATACTCACCCTGTTTGAGATCCAGCCTTGAAAAGAGGTAGATAAGTCCAGCTTCTCATACAAAACATATTTGCCATTGGGACTCATTAACTTCGCTTTAATGGTTTAGCGGCCATTTTGAGTTCATGAAAAACACTTTGAAATCATCTTCTCTGGCACCTAAGGACCGATCTTTACGAAATGGGAGGGATTCTGGCCTGATTGATATAACTTTTGAAGACCTTCATCCATAAATGCCAAATATGAAGATCCCAAAAAACATATTTACAATTGGGACCCATTAATTTGGGCATAATGGTTTTTCAGCTATTCTGAATTTGTGAAAAAACACTTCAAACGCTACTTCTATAGCATCAAATGACATATTTAAACCTTTTCACAAGTCACTGATGGCCCCTCAGTGTGATTTCAGAATGCACTGACAATTCCAGAATTGTATATTATGAGAACAAAATTTGCCACCACAGTCCATAAACTCTGTGTTGCTTATTAGAGCTTTGTTCTGATTTCGACTGGTACAAATTATATTTTGAAACTATTTAGGGCAGTAGTACTGTTAAAGAGTATACTGAATATTTATTGAGAAACCTTCTAAGATAGAAAAACAACATAAGTATCACTCCACTTGTCTTATCAATAAAACATATGCTAACTATAAGACAATGGTTTGTATTAATATGGTCTTGATTTTCTTTATTATTCACAAGTTCTCAAAAGATTCAGAAAAATAATTAATTCCAATTCTTACATATTTAGTACAAGAACAAGGTATGAATGTTATGTTGAGCTTGTTTGGCTAATTACTGTCTACATACACCGGCATTTTTGTTTTCATTCCACTAAATTCTGGGACCAAATGACTCTGCAATCAAAAGATGGTTGAACAAAACGATTCACCAGTCTGACTGGAAAGTTTGATGACCTTCCTGCCTCTGAGTCACTCATCTTGTGACTTCGGGTCAGATTTCGAGTTTGCTGTAACAAGACTATTCTTTGACACGTAGCAGCCTTCTAGCTTGCAAATGTGTAAATTTTTCAGGTGGTGGGATTGGAGAGCTAGCTACCTTACTGAGGTAAATCTAGTTAGGACGTAATCTAGGAACATATAAAGAAAAAGCGTCATTAGAACAAAGACCAACAGGTGTGAAGACGAACAACACAAAAAGGAACAGGTGTACTAAGGTCACAAGAAAACCACACAAGACAAGACGTTACTCCCTCAAAATATGGTTCTGAATAATGGACCAATGAGTGTACATATAGTTTTTATTCCACCTGCTAAGGGATTTATTTCTAGCAAACCATGAACAACCAACTTGATGCAGGAATCCATTACAAACACTTGACTTTAATAATGCAAGTGATGCTCCAGAGTTATCATATAAAACTATGACAAAATAGAAATGTACAAAGCCACTCTGTTATTTAGAAATAAATACAATTAACAATTGATCTGCTCATTTAGAGGAATTTTTGTCTTGTATATGTGGGAAGTCTTGAAATTGGAAAAACAAACGTGTCATAAACAATCTTTAGTATGAAATTTTACATGCTCAAAAATAATGTGCTGTCGTATCTGATTCCACACACTTGTCATGGCTGCATTGCTGCACACTCACTGGAAAGGGCCACTGGAGGGTCTAATTAGCCTATACAACTGTAATAATTTTCACACCTTCAGAAATTGGGAAACATGCAAATGGTGGAGTTGCATGTTAATAGTAATTGAAGAGCCAAGCGTGAAGTAGCTTTAGCATGTGTAACAATGGAGATGAGGAAAAGGAGGAAAAACAGATAGCAATAGGTTAATATAAAGGAGCTGAGAAAAAAAATCATGTAATGACCATACCCCTTCAGTTCCAGTTGGGATGGGGATGGCATGACTTTTGAACTTTCCGGCTAACTCTGCCACTGACTTCTTAGGTGGTACATCCTCCTGAAACACAGGAAGTACAATAGCACTCATACACAGTACATCCCTGCAAGTACAAATGCATATGCAGACTCACACACAAATACACTGTTGCATAATTAATTAAAAAGTCAGCTTGCACACAGAATTTTTTGTAGATCAGTTTGTGAGTCACAATATAGCTATGATAAATTGTGGTTTTGATCTTTTAGGTATTGGGAAAGCTGGTGAAATATGGATCTATCTGCTGTAATACAGTAGCCATTAAATGCATCAACAATTGCATTTTGATCAAATGAGAGGCCAAAAATATCTGTTGTGGCAGTGTGATAGCAGCACTGATTTTCTCTTTTTAATGTCTTCCAGAATTTGGCAGGATTTCAATGACCATTAGATGGTGTGTTTACATTTTGCTTTTCTAATGTTTATAAGATAGAACTCACAAGTGCCCTATCTACCACAAGGAGTTGCAATTGTGTAACAAGGCAGCCCTGTACAAGATCCTTTGCACTACTCTATGCTGGACACCTCACCATTGTCAGAATGCTGAAAACAGGACTAGAGATGCAGTTGTTCTGCGAGGCAGAGACATAGACTACTACATGTGACTCCCGAAAGTCATGGCTTTCTTTCTCAGATCAACATTTCGGTGCTAAGTTTTTCTTCATAATGTAAAAGTAAATATGTCTCTAACCCCCATATCACAAATAAGGCTTATCCCAAATATAAACGAATAAGGAATAAATGCAACATAATAAATGCAATATAATAACAACACATTTTCACTGACTCCATTCAATGGAAAAGGCATCCTAAATAATTTCTTCTGATAAGTGGTGCAAAATACAGTTGTGCTCATAAGTTTGCATAGCCTGGCATAAATTTTGAAAGTTTTGCATAAATTTTGAAAATATGACTGATCATACTTATATTTAAGGATAGTGATCATATGAAGCCATTAATTATGACATAGTTGTTTGGGTCCTTTTTAAATCATAATAACAGAATCATGATAACAGAAATGTTTTTGTTTGTTGCAATTAGAAACCCTAACAAACAACACAAATGAACTTCTTAAGATTGTATAAAACAATTACATAATGTTACATAATGTTGGAGCAATCCAAATGATAAACTTATCTTTCAGATTGTCTGTTTTATATCTGTTTTGGGTGAGTGGAATTGAACACAGCCTTGTTTGGAAACACCTATTTCGGTTCGTCAGACGTTGTTAAGTAGTTTTTTAACAGTAGTAATCAACAGCTTTAAATACCTGTATGCCATTGTTCTTCTGTTAACCCTCTTTGTTTTTAATTTCAGACCAAGTAACCAACATCAGTTTCAGTTTGACTGCACAGTGGTGATTTTACGCAACAACCTGAACAGATACTTTTTGAATAAGTGTAAACATATACAGATATTTTCAGTGGTGTACTAAAATTAAATAAACATTACGAATCTGCATACAGCTGAATCTTTGTACTCTATATATCAACCAACAGATTGTGGACCGGGTGATGTTGGAGACTACAACAACACCATAATGGCTTCAGGGTTGGAACCCCCCTCCTTGTGGCTGTACAGCATCAGTTTTTTGTTTTACTGTTGCCCCATTACACAATGCTTGAATAATAAAAGTAATACATCTTTACAGTGAACTCATCAAAACTGTGATGTATGTAAATGCGCACCGATCAGCCATAACATTATGACGGACAGGTGAAGTGAATAAAACGGATTATCTTGTTTTCATGGCACCTGTCAGTGGGTGGGACATATTAAGCAGCAAATAAACATCCTGTCCTCAAGGTTGATGTGGTAGAGGTAGGAAAAATGGGCAGGTGTATAAGGGGCAAATTGGGATGGCTATAGACGACTGGGTCAGAGCAGCTTCAAAACTGCAGCCTTTGTCGGTTGTTCCCGGTCTGCAGTGGTCAGTGGTCCAAGGAAAGAAAAGCGATGAGCCGGCTATTGATTCACATGGGGAACAAAGGCTGGCCCGTGTGGTCAGTTACAAGCGACGAGCTACTGTAGCTCAGATAGTGTCAGAATCGGATCGGTGTCAGAAAACTTAGTGCATCGCACTATGTTGTGTATGGAGCAGCGTAGCTGCAAACCAGTCAGGGTGCACATGCTGACCCCAGTCAACTGCCGAAAGCACCTAAAATGGGCACATGAGCATCAGAATGTATCACAGAGTAATGGAAGAAGGTGGCTTGGTTTGATAAATCAGGTTTCCGTTTACATAACGTGGGTTGCTTACCTGGAAAACACATGGAACCAGGATGAACTATGGGAAGGAGGCAAGCCGGCGGAGGCAGTGTGATGCTTTGGGTAATCTTCTGCTGAGAAACCTTTTGTCCTGCCATATGGATGTTACTATGACACGTACCACCTATCTAAGCATTCCCTGATGGCATTGGCCTCTTTTGGCAGGAAAATGTGCTCTGCCATAAAGCAAAAAGGGTTCAGGAATGGTTTGTTCAGAATCAGTACCCGTTGATGCACCGGCAATGTCTAGCAAAGTTTAAAGCTTTAAAGGAACAACACAACGTTCATGTTAAGTACATATGGGAGTGTGAATGGAATCATCTTAAAAGCACATCTGCCGATGTCCAAGCTTTTTTCAAGACCTATGACGCTCCAGAGTGCCTTGACCCTCGGGCTGCTCTTTTTGGAGGTCATACCAACACAATTAATTTGTAGTTTACGGCCCAAAACGTGAGACTATTCATTATTACGATGTCTGTAGTCTATTCCCATTCTACAACAAGTCAAAGACTTGAGATTACCAACCACTTGACACCTATTTTGGTATTATTAGGGCTACTATGTGTCCACAGGGTGGGTGGTAAATTGTTCTTTCCTTTGTCTAGATTAACTGCAGTCTGAAAACCAGGTAACTGATTTTTCACATACTGATTCAGAAAGAGCTCTAACTGGTACCTGGGTTTCTATTGAACTGGCTTTTGAGAAAAGTGATCACATTGTGAACATATTTGGAGTCTGGGATTTTAATCTTTTGTTGATTAAATGAAAACATTCCTGAAGCACAAGCAGGAAATTAGCGGCTTCCTGCCATCATTGATTGACGATAATCCTAAAGAACAGTATATTCGCGAATATCATGAAAAGGAGGGTGTGCAGCTTGACAAGTAAAACGTTGTAAACAGTGCTAGGCGATCTTTTGCTAAATTGGCAATGAATAGTCTTTGGGGTAAGCTGGGTGAGCGTACTAACCTTATGAACACTATGTTAATTACAGATCTGGAGGAGTTTAGCCAGTACATATTTGCCAGTGAAATAGAAGTTAGTAATATTTCTTTAATCTCAGACAAAGTTGCGATGGTACAGTGGCATTACACAAAACAGACACCAATCAAACCACGTAATGGCAATATTTGTATTGCTGCTTTCACAACAGCTTATGCTAGACACAAGTTTTATTCATTCTTGTAGATGGTGTTCCAGAATTCTTGTCTAACCTTGTAGTCATGGCAGATAGTATTCTAATTTTTGGCGATTTTAATTTTCTAATGGCAAACCCAAACAACCTTCTTCAAAAAGCCTTTAAAGCCATTATTGACTCAATGGGTTTTATCCAACATGTCTAAGGTCCAACGCACAGCCACAATCATACCTTAGTTTTTTTCTTGTCACGAGAAATAGATATTTTAAATCTAATAATTTCCCTGGTAAATCCTGGAATATCGGTTTCTGTCTAATTACATTTACCGTTAAAACAAGATGTCCACTCGTTCTGCAAACAATGAGTTTCAAAAGCCGCACTATAAATTCTCAGACTACAAATAGATTTCTTGATAATCTTCCAAGATTGCTCATCAGTGACAAAGTAAATAAATCCACAAACGATCTAATCCAAGATCTCATCTCAACACTGCGAAATACTTTAGATATGGTTGACCCACTAAAAAACTAAAAGTACTATGCAACAGGAAACTTGCTCCCTAGTATACAGAAAATTGTATAGCACTCAAGCAAGCCTCCAGAAAATTGGAGCGAAAGTGGCGCTCCACCAAGTTGGAAGTATTCAGACTAGCCTGGATAGACAGCACACTAAAATACCGGAAAGGACTCACATCTGCTTGATTAGCGTATTTCTCCAACCTGATTGAGGTGAACAAAAACAATCCAACATTTCTCTTTGATACAGTTGCAAAATTAACTAAAAAGCAACGCACAACAAGTGAATTGGGTCTTCACCTTAGCTGTAATGAATACATAAACTTATTTGATGAAAAGATCATTACCATTAGAAAATAAAAAACGGACTCCTCCTCAAATAATTACAGTGACCAAAATCTCAGTTGTCCTGTATCTCCCTGATCAGGTGTCAATGTCAATTTTTGATCCCGTATTGCTCGACACATTCACAAAATATGTAATGAGTTCTAAAACCACTAACTGTCAGCTCGACCCGATTCCAACTAAATTACTTAAGGAGCTATTCTCGGTTCTAAGTCAGACAATGTGGAACATAATAAATTGCTCAATTTCCTCCGGATGTGTACCAAATTCTAATCTGTTTCTCAACAACTGAATGCCTTCCTGAAGACAAATAACATTTATTAACTGCTCCAGTCCGATTTCAGACCCCATCGTAGTACTGAAACTGCACTCGTAAAGGTAACAAATGACCTTCTAATGGCCTCAGACAAAGGTTCCGCATCATCCTGTTGCTTCTTGATCTTAGTGCTGCTTTTGACACCATTGATCACTCCCTTCTCCTGGAGAGATTGGAAACCCATATTGGGCTAAGTGGGATTTAAATAGTTACCCTGTTAAATCAATAAATAAACTTCAATTAGTGCTGCACATGGCTGGTAGAATCCTAACTAGAACAAAATAAATGTAACACATTACTCCAGTACTAGCCTCGTTACACTGGCTGCCTGTTAGGGTTAGGGCTGATATTAAGGTTTATTGTCAAACTATAAATCAATACATGGACTTGCTCCTACTTATCTCGCTGAAATGATCCAGCCATACATACCTGAACGTAACCTTAGATCGCAAAATGCAGGCCTTTTAACTGTACCTAAAATTTCTAAACAAACAGCCTGAGGCAGGGCCTTCTCTCATAGAACTCCACTACTTTGGAATGATTAGCAAATTAATTAGAAATGCAGACTCTACTAAAGACTCAAACTAACAGGTCTGTGAAAGCCGGAATTCTTACTGTTCGGTAGGTGATCAAATACTTATGTCATCCTATAAAATGCAAATTAATTATTTAAAAATCATACAATGTGATTTTCTGGACTTTTCTCTCATAGTTGAAGTGTACCTTTGATAAAAATTACTGACCCCTACATGCTTTGTAAGTAGGAAAACATGCAAATCAGCAGTGTATCAAATACTTGTTCTCCCCACTGTATTTGCTTATAAACTTTAAGGCCACAACACCAGAAGACTAACGTCTGAGAATAGGATTGTTTCCAGGATTGGCCTGTTGTATAATAAAAAAAAAAAACTTTAATCATGTCCAAACACATTAGTAGAAATCTACCACTTGTGAAGATTCTACTTAAGACTCCAGCAAGTCAATGATAAGTTCTTTTGGAAACTGCTTCCACAGACCTCATTCTATCTGTGTAATTGCTCTTAATCTAAGGTGCGGTAATATACCCTTAAAAATCTAAATCTTTACTGAACATTGTGTAATTCGTTGAGAATAAAATTACGTTTTAACGGTCAATGGAAACCAAAATCACCAAACGATTGAGGCATGGATTAACACTCACACAAAAAATGTAAGTAAAACATTTATGGTGTCCAAGGGGATCTCCTCCCAGACCTCGATTAGGGCATCAGTAAGCTCCTGGACCATCTGTGGTGCTACTTGGTGGCGTCAGATACACAACGATACATAACATCCCAGAGGTTGACGATTGGATTCAGGTCTGGGGCTATGTCAGGGCCAGTCAATGGCATCAATGCCTTCTTCATCCAGGAATTGTCTACACACTCTGGCCATATGAGGCCGGGCATTGTCCTGCACCAAGAGGAACCTAGGGCCAACTGCAGCAGTGTAATGACTGACAATGGGTCTGAGGATTTAATCCTGTTTACCTAACAGCAGTCAGGGTACCATTGGCTACCACATGGGGTCTGTGCGACCCTCCAAGACCATATGCCTCCCCAGACCATCACTAACCCACCAAACCAGTCAGGCTGGATGATGTTGCAGGCAGCATAACATTCATCACGGTGTCTCCAGACTCTTTCACATCTGTCACATGCGTTCATCCTGGAGGAGATAGACTGCCTGTGCAACCTGAATGGGCTATAGGGACCGTCTCATACTAACATTACTGCCAAGGACACTAGCAAAACTTGAGAAGAATCAGTTGTTTGCATGGTTTTCCACATAACACGGCATACCTTTGCTTTAATTGCAGTAAGGGCAATGGTGGTTTTGTCCAACTTGTGCCTCCTGGAGCATTTATTTATGCACTTATGTTTGAAGTTTGTAAGTGAAATACATCCTCAGGAATTCTTACTACAACACAACAATAGATATGCGTGAGGACATCTTTTTCATTGGTTTAACATCTACTATGCATAATGTACCTAATCTATTGCATGTATTGCGGGTAGAATTTGGTCTGATCCAGCGTCTTCACATTCATATATTTATATTGTTAGAAATATGTTAATTATATATTTTTTACCATATGTATAGCATATGTAGGCTAATGTTTTTGGTGATGGTACATAACCTAATCTCCAAATCTTTAATTTTATATAAAACACAAACCTTAATTTTATTAAAAACAAATCTTTATATATATATATATATATATATATATATATATATATATATATATATATATATATATATATATATATATATATATATATATATATATATATATATATATATATATATATATATATATATATATATATATA